>JABASH010003445.1:0-16471 GCA_019776445.1 Tomocerus maximus | reverse complement strand
TGGGTTTACTATAATATACTTTCTAGCTCAGATACTTAATATAATTGTAAATGGTACACGTATAGACAAAATCTTCATTTTTTCCAGTATCCTATATAGAAAAATAATTTAAAATGCAAACCAAAAATAGCGTACCTACAATAAAAATTCACCAGAGGCTGAGGTCGGATTCGAAAGAATGCATTTCAAATAGTGAAAATAGTAAGCAGTAAAAGGATTAACAAGATATTAGCAAGCAGGACAAAGGGAAAGACAGGTTAACAAAGAGCGATTGTTGCAGCTAAGAATAGTGACATGTTAATAGCTCGCTGTGTCCCTGTCCGTCATTCCGTGATCAGATTGCTATACATAATGTGCACAAAATACAATTGGTGCTAAATAGTATGTTTGTGTATGTATATACGTTAAGTGCAGTCCTTAAATGTAATTGTGTAGACTGATCCTAAATAATCCAACAAGAACGTAAGCTACATTATCATCATTCATAGACAGGGTACATGTTAGAGACGTTTTGGCCCCAATGGAATATTTAGCACGTAAGCCAAAGTATGACAAGAAGAGATGTCCGTAGGATATCATCTGGCTGGCGGATGGACTTTTGCTCCTAACTTATGACCACGACTACAATTGTAATATTTTACTAGACGACTGTGTACATTGAAATGTGCGATAAGTTGCTACTTAGTACAGCCACCTACTCCCTAAGTCAGGTCTGCATATCATATGATTATTATTGCGTTCTGTTGCATGTACCTTTTATTTGTGTTTAAGGAAATTGTGTACAGAGTAGTATGAGTAGCAAATAGCAATAACATTAGTATGATTATAGTCAGCTAAGCTCTGCTGTGTTTTGTTATCCTTTTGCGAATGTGATACGTTTACTGTATTAGTTTAGTATATGCTGGTGGTGTTTCTATGTGTGTGTGTGAGTTGTGACTCAAACGGAACCAACCTGATTTCATGAAATATAACTGTACTATACCTTTCGACTTACCTTTTACCATTATACCTGCTCTACTCTTACTACATTTATACGATGCACTATTAACATCTCTGCATTTATGTTTTTGCATGCATACTATATTGCACTATGTGCAAAAGAATCATACAAGTATTACGTATTCTTTACTTATATTTACATTATGATACATCGGACGTATGAAGCGTGCATTGATTCGTTAAACATGCATTTTTTATAGCATTTATCATCAGCTTTAACTTATTTGTGTGTGCATGCAGTTTTGTTGTGGAGTGTACATGGCATTGCGTTTTAATCTAAAACTCTCAACTACTTATTATGAATGTTTGTAATTTTGTGGGCAAGAAACAGAACTTGCACATTGCACAGTAAGGGCATTAATTTGGTAGGATTAGTCTGTACTGGCTATACTTATTTTAATAAGAAGGACTTACTGTAACTACGAAAACTGATATAATATTATTATTACTATGTAAGTAACATTTATGTTTGGTAAGGAGTAAACTTGGACTAACTACTACAACTATTTGTATTCATAAAGCTGAGATAACATTTACAATCCCTCACACACACAGGCAGGGACTATTTAGCTAAGTACATATAGGTGTAGGTGTTTGTATAATATTAGTCAATGAATCAGAGTTAGAAAACCTACCTAAAAGTCTAGTAGTAGTGAGTAGTGTTTTTATGTGGGTACAAAAAGGACTCGTTTCCTAGCTCATTCGAATCAACTCATTCACATTCACACACACAAACAACAACAGATCAAATCAGTGTCAGTCACAGGAAGTGTGTGGTTGTGTCGTACCATTAAGCAAACTGCGCTTACTTCTACTTATAATAGGCCATAGAACCTATTATAATACTATTATATGTTACTGATTGCTATCACACTACTGTCAGACAGAATCCACAAGTACCTTTTACACTCCTCTAGCTGCTACTTACTTTACTCTGGAATAATTCACTCAATCATTTCTCCTTAAATTATTCTCATTTTTCAGAACCAATGAGTCCTGCCTGACCTGTCACTTATATTTCAACTATTTCAAGGCGACTCAAATAGTCAATAATGTGATCATGAAGGTAGACTCAACCGATCTTTGAACAAATAGCAACCATCAACACCAACTTGCCTACCGCAAAGTCATCAGCAAAATCAAAGTCAAGGTACGATCTTACATGAATTTCTATAATATTAATAGGTACCATTACCGTTTACCGCAAGTGCTGAAAGTTTTACCAATGCCTAGTAACTTAATTGGGCTCTGTAATTTATTTAGGGTCTTATTATGGTGGTGTAGTGTGTATAATAACGTATTATTTATAACGATAAGCTACTAACTAAGTACACTATAACAAGTATATTATAGCATATAGCTGCTTGACAATGAAAAGCATGAAGAAATAATTTTTTGCAAATGTTTCGTCTGCTACGCACAAGTTGGTTTGATCGTTTCTGAGATAAAATTTCGCTCAAAATAAATGAATCGGTCGATTGAATGAATGAATTGGGCAACATATTTCAACATTTTAAGGATTAAGCACAGTTAGTAAGTATAATAAATATTATATGCATTTCATAGTTCATAAATAACAGATATAGGTCAAGTACAAGTACATACACTTTTATACTTCTCTTCTAGACGTGTGACTCGTAAATATATGTATTTCCAGAAAGAATGCTACAAAAGACAAAACAGAATATTATAATCACAGTCACTCACTCAACCTCATGGTGAAGTGGTTTAGCGCAATTGCAAGTTTTCTATTTAACTATGATGATATGATGATTCTGTATCTTTTCTTTTACAAATAGTAATCAATTTTTCATGGTTTATTGCTGCTCTATTTATGGTGTCATGTTACATACGTAAGTAGAGTAGAAATGTGCAACCGCGTTCATTTTTCTGCCTTTCTGTGACAGAATAGCTTTAATTTATGGATTTTAAAGGAGATTATTATGACGTAGAGTGGTTAATACATTAATTTACTTACATTAAGACCAATCTAGATGCTAATGCATCAGAAGGAGTTTTATACAATGTGACAAAATGTATTTTAATGTGGAAGGGGAAGGGAGTAAGGGAGTAATATTTAATAACAATTATGTTTCATTGTGTTACTAATCGCTAAAAGAAAATGTTTTGTATCTAGATGTTAAAGGCTTTGGTTTAACGATATCTTTTATTAGCTTTTGCTCAGATGGGAAGTTTTGCTTTGTCTGCATGTGCAATCGTATAGAGCTGTAGACAATAGGGTTATCTTTATTGACATTCTCTAGGTCACACAATTCAGACTGTTGGAGTTTTTTTGTTCTACACAAAGGAACTAAAGAGTAAGTCATGTCATGAGCATGCATAGTCCAACGTATCTATATTATAGTACGTCAATTCTTACTGGGCCGGGCTAATCCAGGTAGATATTATTGCATTTCACTATATTCTACCTATTCTACAGAAAGATGCCTGATTCTTGAATGATAGAATGTAATAAAGGGGATTACTTAACAAAATTGCTAATAAAATGCCAGTTGACTATGCTTTTGTATGCTTTTGTATGCTGGGTTTACTTTATACTTTATGCATTATTAACGAAATATCTTTTGAAATAGGGACATTGAGCCGGAGGAGTAAAGTCGACTCTGACTTTGTCTCTTGGGATGTTGTCAAACAAACTGGATAGAATATTTTAGGATCTCAGAAATTGGAACTGGAACTGCCCCGCTAGTGACTTCCCTTTACTGCCTTAACTGCTGCATTGAGATTGAGACTATAGAGACAAAAGACAGAAAAACGATCGAAGAAATAAATAAAAGTAAACCAATGCAATCCGCTTTCCAGTCTTTGTTTCCGAATTAGTAGGAGTGCATTGTGTGCCGGAAGGAAGACGAGAACGTGTTCGTTTCATCATTGCAATTCAGCAGAAGGGTAGAAGAGTGCAGAAAATTGTGTCCGTCCGTCGGATTGGAGGAATAAGACACTGAGCCACGAGCCAGTCAGCTGCGTTCGCAGTGAATTCCATTCAGCATTGAGGGTAAACGGAATTCGACATTTCCTTTTGGGGCCACTTTCCGACTGCCTGAATGGTGTTTGAAGGCTCCTTGGAGCCGAAGCAAAACATTCTCGATGAGCTTTCTTTTGTAAGAACACCTTTTGATCTGGCTACATTGTATTGACTAGACATTTGTAGGTAAATGGGTGCAATAAACGATAATTGCTTACTTTTATTTGCTATATAGTGGAAACAGAAATGCAAAGACGTTCAAGCCGAAAAAACACATACCGGAGGGGACACATCAATATGACCTGATGAAACATGCCGCAGCCACACTTGGCTCTGGAAATCTTCGTCTTGCTGTGATGCTTCCTGAAGGGGAGGACCTCAACGAATGGGTAGCCGTAAACAGTGAGCCCCTAAATTCATCTCTTGTTCAATATTTGTCATTTTTGACGAAATCTAATGGTCATGATTTTTAAATAAAGCTGTGGACTTCTTCAACCAAATCAACATGCTTTACGGGACAATCACTGAGTTTTGCACGGAGGAGTCTTGTAGTGTGATGTCTGCAGGGCCGAAGTACGAATACCACTGGGCAGACGGGCATGTGGTGAAGAAGCCGATCAAATGCTCGGCCCCCAAGTACATTGACTACCTGATGACGTGGGTGCAGGACCAGCTGGACGACGAGACGCTGTTCCCTTCGAAAATCGGTGTCCCATTTCCCAAGAATTTCTCGGTGATCGCCAAGACGATTCTGAAGAGACTATTCCGGGTGTACGCGCACATCTATCACCAACACTTTGCCGAAGTCGTCCAGCTCGGCGAAGAGGCCCATCTCAACACTTCCTTCAAACACTTCATCTTTTTCGTCCAAGAGTTCAACTTGATCGAAAGAAAAGAATTGGCTCCTCTGCAAGAACTCATCGAGAAACTGACGAGTGGCACTGGCACCAAAGAACCGTCACTCCAACGATAAATAAATACCTTAACTACTATATAGTTAGATAGAAGATACCATTAAATACCTCCTACTGCGTACGATATAGAGAAATACTTAATTAACTATATAATGTAATTACTTACTGGAGTGGCAATAAGGTCCACCCACCCTTCACACGCTCCCGACCTTCCGACCGACTGACCTAGACTCTTCCAGAAGTCTCTGTCAACCGATATTTTATGTTTCTAACTTAACTAATAACGCTGTTTATTTTAGAACCAGAAAAGGTCAGCGAAAGAACTGGAGGAGCATTTTATTTCGTGTACCTATACCTAGTAGTATAGTTAGATACTTTTTACCAAATATTTACACAAACTGATGGTTGGTTTCTCAACTATAGTTACACCTTAAATTGCATCTGGTAGCATCATTTGTTTAACAGTACTAATCTTCCTATGTATGATTAAATTAGTTTTTAATAATCATTATTATATTCTTAGGAAGCCTACATTGTAGGATACCTTAGAGCACACACACAGAAAGATGTTATAAATACCAGAATTACTACATACTTATATAACTTTTATCATATCGCAAGACGAAACGGACATTTGCATATTATTACTTTTGACTTTTAACTATTAGGTACGGAAATACTAATGAGTAAATATACCGGAAACTATATAAATATACTATTGAATGGAGTGAACTATTTAGATGGTAATTATATACAAAAATATTACTGATTACGTAATACATTTGTCTCTGCAGCAGAAAAGCTAAGTAGACAGGAAAACGTAAATAACATGACATGAAACTATTGCGTAGCCTTAACTTGAGAACTTTAAATACATTTATCTTCTGTATCAATTTGTATTTTACATCCGACTGCGATAAAATAATGGTAATTTAATGTAAACATTTAAAAACATCACTGACTAACTCGATAAGAAATTCTATCAAATTCAAAGATCAACTTAATTCAGTGCTTTTCGTGTCCCCATCTGCCACCGTGCCACGGCTCACTCCAGCAGACAGCACAATCAATCTAAATACAGTTCTTGTCAATTAACCCAGAACTTTATTTTCAATGAAGCATTCAGCTCATATTCTAATCTATTCTCAAAATATATAACAATCAAAAGCTTCAGTATAATAATATAGTTAATTAAGAGAAGAGCAAAGAATATTCTCACTCGCGTACAGTTGTATAGGGACTATCAATAATATATACATGAGTATAGGTACCTAATAATTATTTACCGTTCTCAAGGTTGAAATCTGCCCATATATACCTAATAATTCTATTGTAATGATAAGTCAGGATAGTAATCCATAAAAAATGAAGTCTATTAGTGTGAGGAGGAGCATTTTATTTTAAGTGAGCGAAACGAAATGAAAGCGCATCGCATGAGGAGCAACTATTTTCTGTTGTCTTTATCGTCCTTAGATGTTTAGGTTGATTATAATGTTTGTACTAACTTGTGTACCTTACTTAATGTTAAGTAGGAAGCTGATTTAACTTTAATTGTAATCCTATGTATAAGTTGTACAATAAATGCTGCAAGTATTATGAAGTAGACTAAAATATTATATTATGGTGGTAACTACTAATTAGTACCTACTACTACACATCGACACAGCTATTATGTATGTATATATTAGACAAGCACAATTATGTAAATATAATCTCAGTTTATATACTAATATAATTTTCGACATTCAACCTCCTGGCCACTACACTAAATACATACTAAACTGCTGCCGTGCTGCCTGCTACTTATAAATACTTATTATAGTACTACTCAAATGTAATATTGTCAAAAAATACATAATTTGTTTAGTTAACTTTGTACTTTAGATTTTAGGCCTACCTACGCGGCGTACTAGACAATTAGACATTGCTGTTGAACATTATTCACACGTGTCGAAGTTAGTCCAGCAGTTAACAATTAACATCCAATGTAATTTTAATTGTATATTATTAATTAACCACTATTTGCCTGTAATATTAAGTGTGAAAGGAACCTGTGACGCAAATTCTATACTAAATATTACAAGTATGAAATGATATTCGAATATTCGAAAATACATAAACATCATTAACTAAATACTAAAGCACTTTTCATTTGCGTAATTTATAGTTTAAACTCAATCATCATTATATTAACCCCTTGCGAATCTGTTTTAAGTATCATGGCCATGCATTGCATCATCCTATTCATTTATCTCTGCATCTGCTATATAATCCTTTGCATATAATATAATTTAATCTCAAGTTATGCCAAGTCTATATAGTAGTACAGTAGTGTTATAAGCGAACAAACACAAGTACCTAAGCATTATTATACGGAATCATTAATGACAGCTATGTAGTAATTCAAAATTTAAAATTGATACCGATACCAGCAGGAGACGACATTCTGTTTTGGTCTCTTTGAGTCTAGCTCTGCTGGTGCTGTTGGTAGTTGGTAGGTTGGTTTGGTAGTTGTTAATTTGTTAGCGATGAGAGTTTATAAGGTGAAGATGAATTAGATGATAATAGATTTTGCCACACACCGCCCCATACAGCTTTGACACTTGAAGAAGGTCCAACATAGGTTTCATTTTAAATATTATTATTTATGCCTAGTTTATAGTACAGGATTCACGAAGTTACCGTCTACCGTGAGGTTAAAGTGAAATTTTTCACTTTTGAAATTTATAGTTTGGGTTTTTATGAAGTTATTATGACGCTAAAGTGAAGTTCTTCACTTTCTGAGTTATTAAAATATTTCAATGATCCAAATAGTGAAGATTTTCAGTTTCATTTAACGTTAAATACCACTACCTCAATATTAGTGGTAAGTGGTAAAAAGTGGTAAAAATAGTTTTTTAAAATTTCGTACAGAATCATGAATAGAAATAGCCGCTGCAATTACTACTATAGATAAAATGATAAAATCGTAAGAGAGTTGCTTTGCTTAGAATTTGGAATAAGGGGGGTTTGGAATAAATTCGTAAAAAGTGGTATTTTGCGTATACTGAATACAGCTATATTAACATATTGTAATTACAGTCTGTATTAATAAGAAGGTTTTAAATGTGGCTGTGTGAAAAGTGAAAACGACCAACAAGTCCATAAAATGTTGAACCACATGCATTGTAAATCTCATAAATGATTTTGCGCTTAACTTTTGAATCAATTAACCCTTAAAATAACGTACCGCACCCACTCGATACACTGATATTAATATTTTGGTATATTGCTGAGTTTTTTTTTTGTTTTAATACGTAGTAAGTGACATTTTGAAAAAAATCATCCTGTAGTCAATGATGTGTTGCGTTATACTAAGACATATACACAATTATTTAATGCTAGCTGATATTTATGCAGGAATTTTTCCTTTTCAATGATTTTCAAAAGCTGAAGTTTTAATTTATTGATGCTAAATGAGAAACGGTACATATATACTATTGAAAAGGGAATGAGTACCTACTACCGTTAAGCATTCATCATGCATTAAGACACAAATATATATAAAAATCCATTATACAGTCAGTGATAGCTAAAAGTTTGTAATTTTCCAGCTTTAACTTACATTTTACTGCCTTTAGATACATCTAGTCTGTATTCACAAAATTAGACAGAATTTATAATTGCCAATGTGAGCGTGACCTGAAATGTTCGGCAGAAAAATTTACTTTTACTTATTACATGGTTGGCTTCAATTGAACAGCTCCTAATCTCGTGGGATCTTGTGAGGGATAATAAACCGGCATCGGTCTTTCTGTTCCAGGGATAGGAGGTTCAATTCCTGCGGATGTCGCTGGAGGGGCAGCCGTAATTGTTGCACTGGGAACAGAATATGTTCCTGGAGCTGGCCCACTTGGTAATGGCGGTGGTGGCATGTAAAACGGAATTTGTGGTGGAAGACCCGAAGAGCCCATAGGGATATTGAAAAAATTGTTTCCAGAAACTGGTGGCGGTGGTAACACTCCGGGTAGACCAGGAACCGATGGTAATGGAACTGTTCCATCCTAGATAAAGTGGACAATTAGAAACGGTTTTAATAGCAAAATAATATTCAGGCCTAGACTGGATAACAACTATTAATAATAAAATAATAATGCATTAGATGTTAACTTACAGCGATGGATGTCTGTCTGGCTTGAGACTTCCCCCATCGAACAGTAAGGCGTCTCCCCATCAAAATTAGTTTATTGAAACTTTTTTCGGCAGCTATTTCCGCAGAGGCTCTTGAGGTAAACTGAACAAAACCACACTGTTGCTTGGCCACAATTGTAATGTTCCGTATTTCTCCAAACTGATAAAAATGATCTTTTAAGTCTTGTTCCGTCATAAACTCCCCGAGATTTCCTATATAAAGCGTAGTGATGCTTTTATCTTCAGGCGGAGTTAGCACAGGCATTGCTGATGCTCGCCGCAAAAGTTTATCGGCAACAGGGTCATTATTCCCATAATATCTGTCTCGAATATTTTGATCGGAAAGTGGATCGTCAGGATCTGTCGGTTTTTCGTGACGGTATGGGCACTCTTCTCCTCTTTTACATTCCCCTTTCACCCAGAAAGAACAAACATGGGGTCTATTACGTTTATAGTAAGGAGTGGTCCTGGCTAGTTTCATTAGAAGGTCAGAAGGTTGTGTGGCTTTTCCGACTTCTCCCAGGGCTACTGTGCCATCTGTACTAGCCATCTGTACAATAAAATTCCACAAAATTAAAACGTTACCAACTTGTATTCAGTAAATGCAAAAATTGTTATTAATTATAATTAATAAATGTAATAAATAAATACACTGGTACCGCATATCTGAACATTTCACTAATTTCACATATTTTTTGATCAATGCATAGTTAATTACCTGTCCTTCTAAATTCTGAACGTAGTATTCTTTATTGACTTCGTTCCTAGGAAGGTTGTCTTTGACTTTAAGAGCTGAGTCTCGCACTTGAATTGGAAGACCATATTCCAGATCTAAGAGACATGTTTGACACACATTTTTCAGCTTAGCACATGTTTGACAAACCTCTGTCTTTTTGAAACGCATACGAGCTCCTGGACACCAACGAAATACAGTGAAAGGTCGTAAACAAATTTTGCATTCTGAACCGTACTTGTCTTTCGTCTGCAAACAACAAATATCATCTTAGTTGTGGAGTTGTGGGTCTTGAATTTTATGCAACAAACTAACTTATACTATTACTACCATTATGAAGAATAAAATATCAACTATGTTCATGTTACACGTAGGTGATAAGCACTAGAAAATTAAAAAAATTGGTGAGTCACCACTAACCATTCTAACATAAGGATTGTCTCCAAGACAGGTCTCGCACAAAATGGGAAAGTCCTTAAAAGAAAACAGGTAGCATTAACTTATAAATGTTGAATTAGTTGGATATCGATATGCTCATATTATCTGATTCAATCGGATAACAAAATGTGAAATGCAAAATAATGAATAACTTACCGAATCTTCCCAATTTTGACGATTATAAGTATTCGTTGATTTAGACATAGCCATATTGAAGCCTGACAGAAAATACCAAATGAGAAAAAGAGAAATTAATTATTTTCAGTACTTTAATCAGTAATCAAAAAGTATCTGCTTGTGTTGTTCTCTTGTTTTTGATGGTTTGTATTTTGTAATATTTTTTAATGCAAGCAAGCACACGATGATGGCCGAGAAATTTGGGGAATGAACGAACAAAAACAAAATGGTAGTAGCAGGATGGACTTGAAAATTACCGCGCAGAATAACGTTTTCGTTATCCTTGCATTATTATGGTGCGTGTCAGTGAGTCAAAATGTTGAAGTATAGTCCTTCATAATATTATTAGTATCATAATTTTTAGCAATTGATTGTTTTTGCTAAGTCCTTCATTTCATATTTCATCCTTTCGTCGTTTGTCATGTCAAAGTTAAAGAATGGTCAAGACTCAAGACTGTCATAGTCATGCATGCCTTGTATGTTCATGTCATAGTCATTGATGGGTGAGTTGAGCTAGAGAATAATAATGATGAACATGAGATGCAAAAAATTAAGGGTTTGAAAATATTTTGGAAAAGAACTGAAAAAAAGAAACTGCCTCACCTTGTTGAACTATAAAGATTTATTTTATTGGATTATTTTTAACATGAATTTAACCTGCAGTATAATATAATTTGCATACAAAACACAAACCCCATTCAAAAAATTATATTAACCATCCAAAACTCAACATTCTTTAATTGTCACACAGTACGTAACTGTAAAATAGCTTACAAGAAAACGGAATGAAAACTGTGTATGAAATTCGACTTTAAAATATTGATGAAATTAGAGATAGTGAAATTCATTCGGACAGACAATCAGTAGAATCAGCCAGCACTTAATAGTATTATATTTTACTGCATACATAATTACTAATAATTACACATTCAAACTCAAACACAATTTCGCATTAACATATTATATACCGGTGGTGTGTGGTGTGTGTGGACTCTGTGGACTGTGGGCTGTCATAAATCACTGATTTTTTTACTCTTGCTTTTGCTTCTATATAGTTGATTTAGGAGTTTTAGACATTATTGCCAATTAAGTGGTTTCAGAACAGCACATGGTCATAAGTATATTCTAATTTCTACTTTACGTTACAATTACATTTATAATGAAGTGGTTATTATTATTGTAAATCTACATGATTTGAAACTACAGAATTTTCTGCAACTGTACTGTTGAGTTACTGAGTTGCGATTTGGTTGGATTAGTTGGATATACTCTTTTAGTTCATCACTTGATCCTTGATCGTTAGGTTTATACATAATATTATTATTATCTTTATTCTCAGTATTTCTCATAATTGCCTCTTTCACTTTCTCATCCGCATTTTCCACATCTAGTCATCACATTATTATTATTTTGTCACAATTAAAAGGTCCTTTGGCATCCCATTTTCGAATAATAATAACATAGAATTGGAATACTTTTTGATTACGAATAGCGTCCAGAATCCAGAATAGCCTCCAAGCCTTCTCTTACGTTTATTCTTCAAAAATGGGTTACCTACACAAGCCTTTTAATTAGCGGTTTCTCTTTTCCTCCAACATTCGTGTTATAATATATTATCAGGCATAACAGCACAATATTATTTAGAGAAGTATAATAGGTAGATATAGGTAATTATAATTTATAATTACAACGATATTGCGTATTTACATTCGTTATTCAATAATTCATCTATATTTCGGTACTCTGCGATACGCTTCCTAACACATGGCTAATAAAAAATTTAATTATTAACTTATAGCTTATTAAAAGTAACACGCGAATATCTGTCAAAGGCAATTAATTCACAGAGCTCACCTAAATCGAATAATTATAATACCTATAACACAGCACAATATTATGTAAATGTAGTCATGCAGTTATATAAATAGACATACATTTACTCCGTCATTCTCCAAGTCTTAACAAACTCGAAAATATGGCCCATTTTTGTAAGAACTTTACTTTTGATGATTTCGAAAAGTTAAAAGCATTTAAAGTCTTTAAATATTGCTACTCAGTTTTCGACAATTTTTAAAGACGCCTATACCTGAAATTCTTACAAAAAAAGACAACATAATTTCTTACTGGATCTAATCATAAATTATTTGAGAATGAGGGACAAAATTTTTCGATTATTTTTAAGCACAATTTTTACATAATCATATTATTGCGGGCAACTTAGACATTCAGAGACAATTTTCATACAACCTCCTAGTCTCCTATCGATCAAATTCACAATTTTTGACATTATACCAACAAAACCAAAACTGGTTTGATTCTGAAATTTTTAACTGAGGGTTTAAAATTTTCTCAAGTTGAAACTCAAGTTGCGCTTCCATTGTTTACTAAGGCCTAAAAATTCTTATGAATACTTGGTTAGTAATTTTTGTGATATTGGTTAGCAAATTCTGTTGACAAAATGTTGTAATGTACTGTATATATACCATGTACGTCAATAAATATTATCAGGGGCTGATAGTGATAACTTATAAGTATACATTTTATTTAGTTAGTTTGCAATATTTTATCATATCTAAAATGACCTGTCAGTGTTGATACTGCCCAATGCCAATTTGCCTACGAAACATATTACATACAACACAACTTATCTCTATAATAAAAATATATAGAAATGAAGCACGATTCAAACAAATTACTACAAGTACACTCAGAGAAATATTGATGGCTTTATGCCTTCTTATTAAACTTAGCAATTCTTACAACCAATGCAATGCATGAACAGAATTGTAGGAAAATACGAGCAAAAAACCCCCATGATGTGGATTTTGAAAACTTTGCATGGTGCCCAATTATTTACTTTATTCTTGCAATTATGGCGACATTGCTGAGATGATGTTATTGGGATGCTTTCGTTAATTTCCTCAAAAAATGAAGTATCTGTGATAGTTACAGTACAGCTCCATACTCCATACTAGTAAGGAAAATATTACTTTAAAATGACAGCATACAAAGTGTCACAAATTAAAATAGGAACTTGGTTTAAGAAATTTAAGAAATCCTGGCTTCGTCTATTTTTAGCTTCACATGGATGGAAAAATTCGTTGAATTACATTTACATCACAACTAAATTAACATTTTTATTACAATTTACTTTAAGTCAGAACTACTTCTAATAGAAATAGAGCTTTAACTTAATTATAATTAAATATTATTTGCGCCGACACTAAGGAGCTTAAGTTACACATACACACAGGTTACACAAATGAGGTCTGACGCTTTCGTCAGTCATCTTAAACCCGACAGGCTTGATTACCAGAACCTGAAACCCATAATCGGTGCACCCAACTATGAAAAACTAACCAAATAGAAATGAGATCTCTGTCAGCCATGGGAATTCGTCAATACGTAAAAAAATAAGGGTTACAAACAAAAGCTTCTTAGTGCCGGTACCAATACTTCGGTTATTTCGTCGATTTAATTTTAATATAATAATATCCCAGCCTGCCTAGTAACATTTTAAGGTATAATCTCTGACACAACTTTTATATCTTCAATAAAATAAGGTAAAGGAGAGACAAAAGTCGTAATACAACTTCGTAAGTAGCAAGATATCTGTTAGACCTTTGGCCGTTGGGTACCAAAACTGACGGCCCAATATCAGGCATTCAGTTTCTTACGTTTGGTTAAGTTGTCTCTTGATATGATTGCATTTTTTCACTCTAATTTCCTATTCAAACAAAGTTTGACTGCATGACTATGACTTACATAAATAAAAACCCGGTGGAATGGAAATTGCATTTCATTTTTAATCCTAATTTTTAATTTAAATGGGCAAAGGAAATTAAAATAATCGAATCGAAGAATTTATCCAATTCTGTATTCTGTCGGTGGAAAGAGTGGAAACCGTTTTACTTTCACGATTAAGCACACCTTAAAGGTACACTGTGGTTTTCCCAATTAATAGCATTTGCTTTGCAAACTTTCAAACCTAAAGTGGATACTTTGAGTTGATAGAATAATTTGCTTCATTTCTTTAACATTCATCACTTCATTGGTAATCATTAATCAAGATGAAGTGACAATTTGGCATTATGACAATTTTAGTACACATTTAGTATCATTATAGACATAATTTAAAGTATTTGGTATATTGTAACACTGGAGGCGAAGTGCAAAGTAAAAACGAAGTGGCATGATATTAAAAGCTAACAAACGGAATATTATCCTGTCCTGTCTCTTGTTCATGTCTCCACGTGTTTTTGCCCATTTCTTTAGTCATACATTCTTTTGGAAGACAAAAGCTTCCATTTCCGATATCATCTACTATAGCTTCCTACTTCCTGCCCCAATCAAAAGTCAGAAATATTATTTCACGGGTCACGGGCTATGATATTTTTTTTCAATTTCTAATGCACTATACATTGAAGTGATATACTTAGCTATTAACTGAGCTACTATTATTAAATAATATTTAATTGGTATCTCTAAGCACTGTGCACAGTGCAAAAGAGAAAATTAAACAACTCTGAGTGGAGTTTAGCAATAATATAGTCAACTCAGTCTCCTCACAGAGTGGAAAACTCGTAAAATAAAATGACAGATTTTGTCCTCGCAAAAGTAAACATGCCTTTTGGGTTAGCAATCTAAAATCTGATCGCAGGCCGACTAATGATAAGCAGGGGTGGGTGGTGTTTAAAAACGGTACCGCCTCCGCAGTTTTTTGCAGATCTGCATGAATGAAAATTATAAGGTTTGCGACGTGACTGAGTTGACTATTGAAATAATTATGTTGAGGATTATTAGCGGAATTTCAATTCTTTGCCTAATTCAAGTGTTACTTTTAGCTATTATACGTTACAACCAATCGCACGCGCATATATACATTAACCATGATATTATACAATTATACAATGATAGTGTTAAAGAAATTGGTAATAAAATTAAGTAGCTATAGGTATTTAATTATAGATACTATATAATTATAATCAAAATGATCAGCAGAAACCTACGACCAAAGAATAATATTATTTATAATGACGAAATAGTATGACTCGATTTTCAGCTTTAAGGCTACTATAAGCTAGCGCTAGTGAACAAGGACTCTTGGTTTTAAAGTTGGGATTGCGATGATATTTTAATATTTTGGAACTTATTAGCACAGTTCTCCGTCAACATTCATTGTCTTCTTGACTCGAAGGAGCAGAGTAGTGTACCATTGATCAAGGCGACTGATTGAGTCGTAATCTTTTACAGTTTCAGTAAATGCATCCACATCCTCATGCTCTACATGATCTGTCAGGCTCTATCTATTACAAATCCATTCAATTAGTCTTTGATTTTCCATTACAATAACAATTAAACTCATTCGATACAAATATATTATATACCAATGTTTTTAGTTTAGCTGGGTAGGTTAACGAGGTGTCATGTAAATTTAAATAGGCAAACTGATAATAATAATGCAACGTAATACTGGATAATCCCGTCGGAGATACCTGCCGATGACGACACAAGGGCCTTAAAAAGGACATATTATCTGAGATGACACAATGGTTACTAATAATTAGGGAGCTTAAACATCCAAAATTTTCAAATGCATTTTAAGCTGTCAAAAATGATTCAATATGAGCGAATATTCTCCTTCAGCATAGCATCTGTTAGGCGAAAAGATTTTTCAAGGGTTGTACACAATCAAATCAAATGTCACATTTTTCTTTTAATTTTTGACAGTTTGTTGCATTTTAAAATTTTTGAATGTTTATAAGGCTATGCCCATATTAGGTAGCATAGCATCAGCATCTCCGACATATTTATTTAATGCAGAATAGTACATTGCATGTTGCGTCAAACAGGTACCTTCAAAAAGGTTTAATATTAATGTGTTTGGGACACACCTGAAATGGCACCGGAACGGTTTATGATAGATGATGACTGATTTTGTTTGGTAGCTTCTTAAAATGTTTGGTGAAAATACATCTACAATACCTAAAATGTTGTCGTATATAATGTTTATAGGTAGGTCTGGTATGAAATTTTAGAAATGAGAAACGTATA
>JABASH010003444.1:0-16475 GCA_019776445.1 Tomocerus maximus | reverse complement strand
ATTAATTGCAAATTATACATTTAAAATAAATTAAAATCCGGCAAATATAATATAAAACCTTTATAGCATCCCCGCTCTCATCACATTGACTTCCTAGTTAACGAAAATTGTCAAAATTTAGTTAGTAATCGCTCAATGATTCAGAAAATTCACGAAAATTGTTATTTCTCAGATAAGCAAATCAAAAGTTCGCCTAAGAATTTCTAAATAATGAAAACCTTCATTTCTCTTATCGATAAATCTAAAATTTCCTTGAAAATGTCAAATTAATTTAATTTCTCTGATAAATTGAAACTTCTCGAATTTGTAAAGTCACAGTCAAATGTTTCCAATTTAATCGAATTAAAGAGTCGACATTTCAATCAAGGCTCTATTTTTCAGAAATTAAGGAATCAAAATCATTAACAATGCTCTATCACTTTTACTCGAATAAAGTATTTGATAAATTGATAAAAATTCTTATTTCTCTGATAAATGAACTGACCAGAAATCTCTAATTTACAAACATTGACCTTGTTAATTTTTTTAAAAGTAGAACAAAATTTAATTATAATAATTTATAATATTAATTTTTAGATTAAGGATACAGATACAATGGCGGAAGAATTAATAGAAAGGTTATTTTTAATATTTAGTATTTTTGTGAAAATTGTAGTACCTTGTTGGGCGGAATAGCAGAATAAATTTGCTGTTATTAAAAATAAAGCCGTAAGTTAGTAATAGAAAGGTTATTTTTAATATTTAGTATTTTTGTGAAAATTGTAGTACCTTGTTGGGCGGAATAGCAGAATAAATTTGCTGTTATTAAAAATAAAGCCGTAAGTCTACTTTGAAAAATCATTGCAATAAAAAAAGTTGCACTCTTGTGGTGTACACCTGGGAGTGCACTGTTCTCTGCAGTTTTGAGGATTCTCTTGGAGCAAAAAATAAAATGAATTTAAGGCAGGATCAGAAATGTAGTTATAGATTAGATGAATAGATATTTAATAGTGGGATCTGAATAGTTGTAACTATTATCCTTTGCACTCGGCAGTAATATAGAAGAATGAGGAACTTCACGGACAAATCCTATTCTGATGGAAATCATTGACAGAAGAATCTCATCACGGAGATCATTATAGTTCCATTATTAGTCTTCCGTGACTCATCCTTTTACATTTAAATAGTTCAATAATATTTTTGAATACTTACATGCAGATCAGTCACTAGAGACACGCAAAACTGTTCCGTGAGTGTCACAATTACTTATGTAGGTAAGTGGATAATGACTGATGACATCTGAGTGATGTGTATCACGTAATGCCCTCCTATTAGCCCATTCTCTCTGCTGTAATTTGTCATTAGCTCACGAGCATCTCTCTAATTATATGCCTACACTGCCAAATCTCCCTCTCCCTACTTCCTATTCAACAAAAACATATCCAGACAGATTTGGCCTGGAGGAGGACGCATAATCACTATTTCACTAGTTCAAATGTTGGGCTACTTCCGGAAGAGCTACATTTCATAAATCTTTATACTTAGATTATGTTTACGCTTTGCATTTTGCATAGCGCAACAAACTTTTCGTCCAAAATAGGGAAGGTTATATAATTACTGTAGTTGTTTGGTTTTTTTTAATTATTTAAATGCATTTCATTTTAAAGATGACATAGAAATCTAGAATCAAGTAAATAAAAGCAACATTACTCGGAGATGGAATCAATGAACTACGGCATAAGCTGATTGTCAATACTAATAATATACGTAGTAGTACTAATTACTACCCTACAATGTTATATTTATTATGTAGGTATACCTACTACTTATATTTTACGTTTGCTATGTATACAAAAGATGTTCTATCTAATTTATCTAAATCAAATATTATAATTGCCGTGAGCCGTGACGTAAACGCTACACTGAAATTTCTCATCGATTAGTCATTTCAGACTGAAATGAGTCATAAAGGTAAAAATATTAATCATCATCACATTAAATGGGACACCCGACACCCAATTATATATTGACATTATGATTTTAGTGCAAAAGTTCATTTCATTCAGAGTCACAGTGTATAAGAGAAACGACGACTCAAATTTTACGAGCAGTTGGTGTAATGATTTATATGTACATGTCCATCATTCATGAGCTGGAAATACGTAAACATGAAAAATTGACGGTTTTAACACAAAATTCAATAATATTTACAACGAGAGTAAATGTAAATACTAACATGAAGTAGCATCCCACTAAAACAGCTGTTTAGGGTCGGAAATTACATTTATTGTATTGTAATGCATATATCAAGGTGTATTTGTGTATGAGGGCGTGAGTGATGTGTCCATGCATGAGAAAATACTTTTTCATCCGAAATAAGCATTTCAATTCTACAGCAAAACATTTTTTAGATGATTCAACTTGGTTCTGTTTTGTGTGCTGCAGCCCAGATTACCTTAGCTTATGACATACTAAATAGCAGGAGAATATTATTTGTTCATGAGAGTCATACCAAACTCTAAGTACTGAGTAAATTATTAGTCTACTGTAGTCTGTACTTTGTACATAATAAAATGAATTTTAGCGAATCCCCAATGTGAAAGTCATAAAAAAGAAATTAGTTAAGTTTTGGGGTTATTTTTGAATATGCATGTCATGTCGCTCAATAGAGTAAGATAGCACATGAAATAAAAATTCATCCTTCATTGTGCACATTAATGATCTATACAATAATTTACCTTACCATGCCACAAAATATTGTAGTATATAGTAGTGTAAATACAAATTATGGATTTAAATTACTATTCACTAAAAAGTAGCTTTACAGAAATGGAAACGCATATAAATAACTCAATTAATATGAAAGAATCTATTATCATTTATTTAACTTTGAAGTGAATGTTTTATTAGGTACAATTGGTCCATTTACATGATTAATTTTTTAGGGAAATAGCTATCGATACAAAAATGTCGTGATTACCATAATGCCAAAGAGCACTCGATATAAAATATCGTGACCTTTATCTGAAAACGCTACTTTACAATCGTGAATCAATTTTATGATTTCTAAAGCTAAAAATGATGTCATAGAAAGAGAAATTACTTCAATTTATTTGAATTTTAAGACCTTACTAAAAGGGACAAAAATTCTAATGCAATAAAGAACCGCATTGAACCTGAAGTGATCAAATGCACCACTTACCCTACAACTTTAGTTAGTGAAACTTATTTTGTTATCAAAGGCTAGATAACTAGATCTAGATCACTAAACATTAAACAACTATGCATCACATGCACTCTACTATGACATAGTGAATTGATATTCAATTGTTAGATGACCTATTATGATTTTATGTTGCCATCCACGGATATTAATATTATGCTACGACAAAATTTATCTCAACTTCACGTACAACGTTATATAACACAGCTTAGAGATTTAAATCTATTTAAAAATATAGCATTTCTTCATTTAGTATTATCACGTCCAGCCTTGTATCACACAAGTTGTAAGGATAACAACAGCTATGTACGTACATATAATATTATTAGCGTTAGTAATGTTTAGCTCAATTACATTTAAAGGGTACGTAAACTCTAACCCAATGCCCCAATTATTTATACAAAAATAATTTGTGTGAATTACAATTAAAAAATACTAAGCTACATAGAATAATAACTACTTATAACACACTATCACATCTATCAACATTATAATATGATGCCCATAGATATAAGTATATCCAGAGAATATATATATTTTTTCAAAGTATTTGCATTATTATATGAATAGATCTATTCATATAATTTTTCAGGTATATTATATTTATGGTACAGGCAAGTTAAAGGTACAGGTACAAGTTAGCATTGAAAGGGTGATATGTTGCAAATAAATACTTTTAGTGCCAAATGCTAAATATTAACTACATAATGTGTAGTAACCTCGATATTTTAATGATTACGGCATTAAAACTGAAAAATCAGCTAACCAGAATGTTACTTTCGTTCTACGTCCTACTAATTGTACAATAATGATTTCTCATATTCGTTTGCCAAAGCCAATGTAGGATCATTAATTGTAACTATACCAAAATATTATAACTGCATCTACTATCGTCTAAATAAAAACAACTCGCCGTGGCCCGTGTTAATGCTAAAGCTAATTAACTGTATCAGTACTCAGTACCTACTTTAAGATGATTGGCATCAACCAAATCATAATAATTTTCTGTTATTTTTGTCGTGGTGAATACATGAGCATATTATATTCAATAAAAAAGTAATACAATTTTCCATTCTTAATTCTATTTGTATTGCAATAAATATGTAATGGAAATCCGATAGACGGTTGCTTATTTCCCTTTGATAACATTTGTTCTAAAATCGAAATTCGTAATTAAAAAATATTCGTTGTTTCATTAGATGTTAGATTCACAAAATTGTTTTCACATTGAGATTATCTTTTTTACATTATGTGCTGTAGAGTACACTACTCTATGTCACTAGATAAAACGTTGCATAGATATTTACTTTGACTAATATATTTATCAGGGCTTTCGTGACTGACTGTGCCTGATGAACTATGAATATAAAGCAGTAATTTGATACGATAAATCATTCATAGTTACAAGGAACAAAAAACAGAGACGAAAAATTATTCCCTCCCTTTATAGATAACTACTAATGTGATTACTAATAAACAGATGTTCCAGAACTTCATGAATTATATTATCTCTCTTTCCATTTTACTGATATTAATAGTGTAATATATTCATACAAGACCTATCATCACATCTGCGCTACCTATCCACTATCCTTATGCATTATTCATAATTTTAAATCACAATACCTTGTTTACTCCATTACAGGTACAGGTACACTAATGACTGCAGGTTTTGGTTGTTCGCTTCAGGTTGTAAATTTGTCGGTGAAATTATATTTCTTTTATTGGGTAAAGACCAGAAAGGCCAGGCCACAAAGAAACCAAATGGTTCTTATCTCCATAAAATGCGTCATATACTCATTTCCTTATCAAACTTAGATATGTCAAAAAGAAAACGATGGAACCTGCAACAAAAACATTTTACATTATTGTTTGAAACACTTTTAATCATAAAATAGTTCACCGAGATTTAAGGTAATATGTGATCAAAAAAGAAAAAATGCCTCACTGGCAAGAAGAGCGCCAGGGTATAGAATTGTAATTGCTCCTCGATAGCCAACGGCAGCTGACAGCGGATGAACGATGACCGGAAAGTTACCTCCAACGTTGTTTATGATAAAAAGAGCCACTGCCAAACCAGCTGATCTGATGGATGTGGGTAGCAACTCAACAAAAATTGCAAAAACGACACCAAACCACATTTCAGCTATAAACAAATATTTAAAAAATATATGTAGGAACCTCTGTGAATGACCTATAGTATCATTTATTACTATTATTACTCCTATTAAACTGATAAATATCTTTATAATATTAATTACCAAATAAATAGGCAATAAACAGTGAAAAGAACGCAAAAGGAGGATCCAAATACAGCAAACCAAATGCAAAGGGAGCAGCTATGATCTGTCAAAAAATCATTATCATTTCCAAACAATGTTCAAAACATAGATAATTGTAAAATAATTGGTTAAGATTTAGATCATAATGAACCTGGCTTCCAGCAAGCACCAGAGCTCGGGACGACACGCCCATTCTAGCCACAAGACGATCTGAAACAAATCCGCCAATGACAGCCCCCGAAGTCCCACCAAAAATCGTAATGCACGTCAACCACCAACCGGAATTGTAGTTCGGGTAGTACGTTTGAAAATACAGAGCCGAATTGTATCCCCAACAATATCCCGCTGTAATAAAATGTATTTTCATTATTAGTGACATCAAGGGGCTTAGTGAGTTGAAATAATAAGTAATTTTGATATTCTGTAAAATGCTATTGCTATACATTATGCTTTCGTATAGTGTGCAAGCCGTAAGCGTTGTCTTACCTGAATGACGAATACACGCTGCGAGTCCTAGTAATATAATCGGAGTCTGAAGACACAGTCGCCAAGCCGAAGTAGCAACAGGGCAGTTTTCGTTCTCAATAAGAACTCTCGCTTCGTCCTCATCTTCGTCTTCGGTGAATTCGGTCATTGTGCCGTCGTCGACATTGACGTTAAGTACCCGCGGGCTACTACTGTTCTCCGATACAACAGACTTTGGCTTATTTTTGGGTGGATCTTCAACCGAGAGAATAAACAAGATGGCCAGAAATATGCCCGGCATCCCGCTCACTACGAAAGTTGCCCTCCACCCCTGAAATAGAATCAATTTGTTAACTACTATTGTATCACTTGACGAAGTTCGTAAATAATTATGTAAATTCAGCTCACTTGATCAAAAATGTCTTCTTTGGTTATATAATTTCCGACAGCGTAGGATAATCCATATCCGGTGTAAACACCCCAATGAAAAAGTCCCATTGCCAATCCCCGTTGTTTCTGGGTGAATACATCAAAAATCATTCCTGGAGCCAATGGACTTACTCCAGCCACGCTAAAAATAGAAATCTCAATTAATTTCCGATTTTCATGCTTCTAAAAATAATTTGCGATTTCGTTTTTCTGTCCTTACCCCGCAGCTAGCAGCATACGAAAGAAGACTAGATGCCAAAACTTTGTTGCAAATGCAGTGATGGCTATTGTAAAGCTAAAAATGAATGTGGAGAGAAATAAGAGAATGACTCGGTTATAGCGATCTGCAGCCAATCCCCAGAAAATCCCTGCCAGAGTAAAAACGCCCATAAAACTTGGTCCCGCCAACAGCTGATAGTCCATGCCTAATCCAGTGTATTCCCAGGTACAAATCCGATTCCCGTCCGGGAGACGCACACCAAAACAGCTATAAACATTCATTTGAGAAAATTAAATTCTAACACAAATAAACGAAGACTGTTTATATTTTATTCTTACGCTTCAGATGTGTTTGCCAGTTTACATTCCGATGAAAATGTTGCATTTTGAGTTTTAGAGAAGCAGGCCAATGTACCATAGTGTACATCCTGAGCAACGGATTTACTCACTACCCCAATTAAGTAGTGTCCAAGTTCGGCTACCAAATGAATGCTGGCCAATAGAAAAAGCATCCAGCACCCCTGCCTTGTTACCTCCATCATGGAATAGGGAAAGTTGATTTATGCAAAGAAAGTTTTCTTCACCTCGAATGAACTTAAAACTCAGCCCCGTCCCGAGACCCGCTCCAACTGCTAAGGTAGATTCATTACGTGGGACAACGACAAAACGATCTCTTCCGACCTGAAAAAATAAAAATGGTGATCCATATTAATTTTGTGGAGTAAAGATAAATATAAATTCAAGCACTTTTCCTTCATTACGAATCAATAAAAAAAATATTCCGAAACCTACTGGTGGATTATTTTGTGTTTTAAAATCTGAATGAGTAATAAACCTATTTCATGATGAGTATCGTTTCTGGTATTTTAACAAATTACCTTTGACGTTTAATTTAAGATGTTATGGAGGATTTTAATTTTTCCATTTTAAAAAGAATTAATTCAATGAATAGGAATAATTTGAGTGTATTAGGCCGATTGTCCAGTATTGGAGTTTGTCAAACGCATGCAGCTAATAATATTATTACATTACCTAGTGTAAAGAAATAAATCAATACACAACATACTCAATGCAATTAATGAATTGATGCATACCTAATAGCAGACACTGACACAAACACAATACGCAAATAATATAATATAAGCCAATGTCCATAGTCTTAATATAGTCGCATATTGCTGCTGGAGGAGTACATAAAAATAGTTATAAAACTCTACCCTCTTGTAAGTACTAGGCTAATAAGTGGTAACCTACCTAGTGAATGTAATGCGATTGCGAATGTGTGACAGTTATAAATAAAACAATCCACTCGTAAAGCGCAATTACATCGGCTAATGCTTAAAATGCTTACATTCGGATTCATATACTTAGTACACGTACGTATTAGAGAAAAGAGTGGTCGTCCTTGTCAAACGCATATTGATTTATTTCACTTCTTATGAAATATAAAAGTTAGATGTCAATAAAAGTTCTAATGTCTAAAACTCAGGACGGTCACCTAAACGTAAATGAGCTACTTACTACTCACTGAGTGTACTCACGATACTTATTTTCGATGCAGCATTAGCAAACACTCTGTTACGCTTAGCACCTAACTTCACCTATTTTTGATAGATAGAAATAATTTCTATCATGAGAATACTAATTCTCTTTCTCTAACTCAAAATCTATGACATCTAATAATGTTTAAGCATAATTTGTATTGTAATTATTAGCAGGTTCTGCTTTTAAAGCCCTAGCATAGTATAAAATAGTAAATATCATATAGCAGAACCTAGGAACTTTCCTGTTGGAGCTGGTGCTATTTATTGCAATATTTATCAGTTAGTAAATAACGTTTAATGTTAGGGGCAATGCACATTTCGGAATTCCGAAAGAGTTTTCTTCCCGGAAAAAAAATCCTTATCTGGCCTGTGGGACTGGAAAATATGTTATATGTATACAAATTCTCGGTTTTATAATGTAAATATAATACCCACATACCTATGTTGACTTTAGGCTTCTTTACGTTTTACTTCGGTACTTTTTTCAGCCTTACTTCATTGAATTTGCTTTTATTGTCTTCATTGTGCACTGAACCAGTTCGCAATCAACCAGTCCAGTCTTCAAAATATTTCATACAGAAACTATAACATAAAAACAAATAAAATGATGAGATTTAATTTCAATTATAAATTAGTAGTAGAAATTGATTTCTCTGCAGGTGTCGGTGACACCAGTCTATTAAAATTATTAGCTCTTCACAAGCAAGTTATTAATTATGACAAATTAATTGACCAGCTGTTTCTGCTGATGTTTTAATTCAATTTTTTTAAAATGTTATAATAATAATTAATACTTAAATTTTTATAGTTTAGTAATTATTATAGAAATAAAATACAATTAATTTATTGAACTATATCAATCGAATCTTTCGTAAAGTGTTTACCTTTAAAAAAAAGATAAAATCTTTGGGGACACTCCTCACAAATTGGTAGCAACAGTAGCAAGCAGTGGCAGTCGTTACCGTTGTTAAGTTCCAGATTCCAGGTTCTTTTGAGACCAGATAAGATATTTTTGAAATCTGCACAGAGAAAATAGAATGTGTGTTTTCGTCTCAAGTCAGTGGCTGCAAATTCCAATTTGCGATGGTCTACAAAAGTGAAAGTGAGTGAGTGTGCAGCTTTTAGATACATTTGCTATGCTTCGGTTTGGCTTCATCTTCCACATTCCACATATTGCCTTATTGCCCTGCCCATCAGCTATGGTTTTGGATTTAGATTTGGACCTTTTGAATAGAATTTATTAAATAACTTTAATCTTTTTTTATAACATTATCAACCTCATTCTGCTCTGCTGTCCTCTATAATATTACATTCTATACAGAGCACATTATTGCAGCAGGGTTGATTAAAAAATGAATAAAATGTAGAGCTTTATAATGCAGAATTGCAGTCACAAACGACCCATTATTAAAAGATATTTACATAAATATGGTACTGCAAAAACGTAACATGTTTTCAAAATAAGTATCTCACAAAAGACATTTTTGTAACTATCTTTTACATCTGAATCCCAAATTGCGATTTCATGTAAATTTACCTTTTAAACTTCGTGTTTTGAAAATGTCTAACCAGAACATGTGTATTTATGTAAGCTGACAACATTTGGAAAGACAAACCATTTTCGAATTTACATGTTTTAAAATAAGATTTGGATTCTAGGGCTAGAAATTTGACACGCACAGACAATATAGGTAGAAGGTACGCTGTAGTTCGCGAAGTGTACATGTTAACAAATGGCATAACATAATAAAATATCATTTAGTACCTTATACTATACGTAATTTTATAATTTTTTTTAACATTTGGTATTTCAAATGAGAAGCATTTTGCAATCTAGATAAATTTTTGTTTACGCATGCCATACATATGTACCATACATAATATAAGCACAACAGCAATATTTGCTTTCAGACAAACTCATTGAATCTTTCTTTACTATTTCTGTACTTATAAAACTTTCGGTACCTACCCTGCCTGCTAAAAGTAAATGTTCTAATATTGAAAACGTTATTGATTACTATGTGTCCTACCCATGTACTACCCAACTCCTACCCAAATAATACATCCAGACCACACGTACTACTGTATTTTTATTATCCGTATCGATTACATTGAAATATCTGTAATAAGAGCTTATGTGCAATAAGAGAAAATTATGTTGATAATATTGGCAATAAATGCATGCTATGGATGGTACAAGACAATAAAAAGTATATGTAGAGTAGGATACTAATATAAACATAGATAATTTTTGATGACTCATATTTCCATGAAACAATAAAAACTTCTGTTTCACATTTCTTTAAACTTCTGGAGCGGACGGAATGAAAATATTTTTACAGCTGCATTCATGCAATGCCTATTCTATACTTCTGTACTGAGTGAGAATGAGAATTGTAACTTCTATCAATATATCTATTAAAATTTGAGTTTTTATTGAGTTTGATTGAAAATGGTTTGTATTTCATTGCATTTATTTTACGAGCCTATCTAGTTTGTGTAAACACAAAATGAAATTGTTATCATTGTTCGCTTCAGTTAAAGACACAAATGCAAAAACGGGCCAGGCCAGGTCAGCAAATAATTTGATCCAACTGTCTCAGTAATATAAGACTTCCAACGCAATATAAATAAAATATAAATATAAAAGTACATATAACGGTTAGAAATCTATTGCAAGTAAAATATTATACGTAAAAGTATGGTAGTACTAACATTCTAACATAGGTTAATAATTTTAGGTACTTTATAATGTTATGACACCTATATGGCTAATTAATGATCACAATTTGCAAACCGATACAAAGTCACGAACAATGCCTGCTATCATGTAGTTCATTAACATTCTATTTCTGTACGTATGAAACACCTCCCACACATTCAACGCAAATTCTTAATGGCAAAATTATTTCTTTCATTTTAAACTTACGTGCTATCCATAATTTTTCACTTTTATAACTCACGACTTTTCAAATGGCATTTTCTCAGTGCTGGAAACCAATTTGCTTCGCTTTCATTTTTGCACTGGGATTTTTCGTATTTTCAAGCGCACCGTTTACTTATCAATATGAAGAGGTGGTTGAAGAGCAAGGAGGAGGTACGATTTTAATTGAGTTGATCTTGAAAACAAAGCTGATTAATTAAATAATCTCAATTAAAGTCTATTACACTGAATTCTGCAAAAAAATTCAATAACAATTTTGAAATTATAATTGCGACTAATTCTATTTTAATATTATTCAGAGACAGACGAGAATCACGATACCAATACGACCAGGACTGGCAATGAGTCCCTAAGTCGGGAAAGACGTTCGCCAGAAGGCAATTCTCAATCGGGTATAAAGAATTATTTTTAAAATATAATTAATGCAATATGAAAAGCTAAATAAAAAAACGGGTGATTGAAGAGGCAGAGAAAATTGATCAGCAATCCGATAAGTTAAATATATCACATTTTGATAAAGACGATTTAGAACTTTCAAACGAGATTGGGCCAAGGCACAGAAAATCATTGAAAAGAAAAAGATTTTACAGACGTGAGCACCATGTTCATAGTCACAAATCATCTAAATGGGTGAAAAGTATTCCAAACAACTATTTGGTTGGGGACTATAAAATAGAGAGTCTCATGACAAGGTCAAGTAAAGGAAAAAGCAACTCTTCTCTTAAATACAAATTAAAACCCATAAAAAGGCTGAAAAATCAAGGAAAAGTCAGTAATACGATGCAAATCCAAACTCCAGCAGACACTTCCCTAATTAAGAGCAAATTGATACCACGGCCTGAGAAAAAAACAAATGATTCCATTTCCGTTTCAATTAGGAAGAAGCCATTTCATTTCCATATTCCAATTTTGTCTGAAAATCCAGTTGAATTGCCATCCTTTGCAGGTTGATTAATACTTTGAACACTTCCGTGATTTTCCTAATAAAGAATTCTATTTGATTCAATTTAGATTTACTGGCCACTGCTATGAGATACAAGCATCCGTTAACAGTAGATGTCCCGACAGATAACAAAGTTGGAGCACATTCCCCATTGGCCAAAAGAGAACTGGAAAGTTTGGAGAATATTCGAGTTGAAAGGAATTCTCCAGTTTTGGATTTTCTTGATATTGATCAAGTGATTATGGATGAAATTGAACAGCGCAATGGAAATAAACTACAAGATGTAAATGATGGTATAAAGAGATCCATTCAGAGAGTAGCTCCTACCGCCGAAAATATCCAACAATTAGTCGGCGACAAAGATGATTTGCAAATCCTGCAGAAAAGAGCAAAAAAATCCAAAGGTAGGTCAAATATACGTTGAAATTGTTTCAGAAAGTGAGTGATAATACAAAGTAATATGAATTTTTGATTGCATTTTGAATTAAATATTTACAATTTTTGCTATTTATTTGCTTACATTAAGACGAACTTGCTTTAAAGAGGAGCTTGAACCGTAAACCGAGACTGACAAGACTGGAAATCGATATTGAAAATGATTTAAGGCGAAGAAAACGGCATCAGAAAATCATCCATCATCACCGAGGTAAATATTTGTAATTCTCCATTGCAGTTAAAAATTATCATCGAACCTACACTCTAAATAAGCAATTTGTAAAACTTTTCTATTGACAGCAAAACGTGGTTTGGGAAAATGGTTGAAGGGCTTATTTCATCGGAAAACTACAGAAATGCCAACTCCTCGACCATCGCCAAAGAAAAATAAACAGTACCCAACGGAAGAAGTAAAAGTAATTCAAAGAAAAGAGAAAAATCAAGGGCGCGATGGAGGAAGGAAACAAAAGGACGGAAGGAAAATGAATATCAGGGTGGATGATGGGAATCCTAACTCGGATACCTACATTGACATGCTTCTTCCAAAATATTTAAGGAGATCATCTTACTGGGAACGAAAGCTTAACTCGAAAGATGAAGAAATTCCAAGTTCCAGCGAATCCAGTTCAGAGGAAGAGCCAACAACGTATTTTAATACGCCAAAAAAACCTAAAAATGAAAAGAAAAAACGGTTCAGACGAGGTAATCAAAATAAATAAGTTAATTGTATTGCATTCTGTAAATCATTTGATAAAATTGAAAATTACCAGGAATTTTCGATGAATTGCGATTTTTGTCACCAATGAATCCTAATGATGCTGGAGGGTCATCGTTGCCTCATTTTCTGCAAGCTAGAGATACCATGTATCCCAACATATTTACTGGAAGCTATTTTTCCCCTCCAATTGAGCGGTTTGATAGATCCGTTTCACCACCGGAGCAGGTGCCATTAACATCAATGTCCAAAGAAGAAATGAAGATTATAAATGAAATATTTTCAAACATCATCAATGAAAAATGTTATCCTGTAAATTCTCAAGTTCTGGAAGTCCTCCAATACACGTTGTCATCTTTAATTGAAAGTTCCCAATGGCCAGAAATGTCGGTTCCAAACAACCCGCAAGTAGACTCATTTCTCCAGAAGGTTGTGAACTGCAGTTCTGACGCGGTAAATGTCATGGCTTGGAAAAGTCAACGTTCAATGCAAATGTCTTTTAATTTTGAAGATATCGAAGAGGGAAGTCCTTTGTTGAGAACCAAACGAATTTCAGACTTTGATATCGAACAAGAGAAACAGAAAAGAGCTTTGCAGCCTAATTATATCAATGATGGAAATAGAGAACCAAAAATGACTCCGATATTACAAAATCAACTAGAACAACTCCTTTCTCTAATGTCTAACTTAGTAACTGATGGATGTTCAAGTATTGAAACAATTTTGATGACCTCCGCATTAGAACTAATGCGCTCTACGGTCAAAAATACTTTCTCTAACCTAAAAGTGACTATGGACACCATGACCTATAAAGAGGCAGATGGACTTATCAGATCTTTGAAAAAGTGTGCTACGTTTTCTACTAAAAATTCTAATCCAGAACCATCTAATCAAAGTCCGCTAATGTCAGAATATTATAATCCTAATAATTTTCAACGCACCTTGCAATTAAACAACCAACAAAATTTTCAACCTCAGCAAAACCAAATGAATTACTGGGACAAGATTCCTGATTACTCTTTATCTCCCTCTTTCCCGTCAATGCCTCCCCAACCCTCGCCTGTTCCTGCCCCTCCATTACTTCACCCTCAACTGGATACTTTCAACATTCAAGAACAAGTACCCCAAAATGTACCCACAAACTATAACTACAATAACGGATATTCTTACAACAATGAGCCACCCAGTCAGGAAATGATTCGTATGGCTCCTATGCCATTTCAATATTCAGATACACAGCAACAATTTCGGCCCAGACGAAACTCATTCGCCAGAACTGGTTCATTTAATTTTCCCATAGTTCCGGAAGACCCAAAGCAATCATATTATGAAAATTATCGTTATAACTTTAAATAAAAATAATTGCAACATTATTAATGTTGTGTTATGGACAGGAGTTTAAATTATGCAGGGGGATACCCATTACTACATTCGTTCTCAATTTACTGTAATTTTTTAAGTTAAGAATTGTATACGATTAAAGGCCATTAATAATTACGGCGTTCATACATGGGGTGGCCATAATAAATGTTTAAAGTACAAGTTACTGATTCAGTAAAAAGAGGCAAACATTTGGTTTTGTATTTTATTCCGAATCCATATATTCACGGTGCACAAACAAATTTAGAGTACTGTATAATATCATAAACAGTAATTTTATATTTATTGTGAATCTTTGGAAATTGATGTTAATTTGTGGATGGAATGAAACTGTTCACACTTAAAAGCTTTTAGAACTGAATCATTTGTCCCTGTAAATAAAGAATCCCAAAAGTAAATTATTGAAAGGAATATCACATGACAAATATAGTAATTATTATTAATAATAATATAATATTATTAATTCCTGTTGAAGCAAGCGATTTTTAATCTTTTTTTACCTTTCTCTTCTTGTCACCACCAAGCTCAAAATGTTTGCATCGCTTTAGTGGGATTTGTTGACGAGATTTGCAGTCATTACATTCCATACGAAGTACAATCTTCTTGGTGGTTTTAGCCTAAAATAAAAATTCGCTATTAAAAATCGAAAACGCATACTGTTCAGGGTTCGATATTCCCAAAATTAGAAAAATACCTTCTTTCTGAAGATAGGTTTAGTTTGACCTCCATAACCTTGCTGTTTACGATCGTAACGACGTCTTCCCTGGGATGCAGTTCGTTCTTTCGACTTCTTATACTGCGTGACTTTATGTTGTTGATGCTTTTTGCATTTTTTGCAAAATGTACGCCGAAGCTTTGGAATATTCACCTGTTACCATAATTAACATTTAGTACTACTTACATATGAGAGTAAATTAATAATTAAGTACAATTTTGTTCTGGTTTTCGCATATTGTTTAGCTTTTTGCGAAACATTTTTGCTGTCAGCTCAGCTGTAGGTTATGTTAGGTCAGTAAGGCGTGAAATAAATTGAATACAAATTCAGAAAATCATGGCATCTATTTTGAAAGTTCAATAAATAATCAAAACGTTACGTAATGATATTTAAAATGAAAAGTTGAATGTTTTAGCACTGATTGACTTTATTCATTCATCATTAACACAACTTGAAAGCCACATTGCCATTTTCGGCATGTTGACAAGCAATACAATTCGAAATTGGTGTAAAATGAGCCGAAAATGTTATGCATTGAGGAAAGAAATATATTTTAACTTACCATTTTGAAATACTAGCCAGAAATAGGCTTGAAATCAGTGAAATTAGGATGACAGAAAATGAGTGACCCGGAGTAAAACCAAAACGCTGTTGAATGAGCGGAGGTAGTCCAGCACGAGGAGAAAATCAAACAGTGGCTCTATTGGCCGCCGGGACAAAGGCCGTAGCAAGTGATAGGCAGACAGTGGGATTTGACCGTTGCTGCGTCTTCCCTGGCATTCTCATTCTACTCCAATCTCCGATACATCCCCCGCAGTGCCATCTCAGATCTCCAACTCATAACCACAAAATCTTACTTTGGCATTGAGTAAATTGCATGAAGACTATCAACTCCAACTGCGATTCAACCATTATTATTGCAAATCGCAACTTGTGTTTGTGTTACGATTTCACTACTAAATTCAGCATAGCATAACCCACTGAATTACTGCAAAAACTGCAACCTCTTCTCTATTTCAGCCTTTTCTATGATATTGATAACCCGTATCCTCGTTCCCCGTGCATCTGAAACTCAAAGCATGTAATGTATTACGAGTTTACTCAGAGAAGTAAAGGCCCTTATCTGAAAGGCGTGGCTAACTCTTCGCTCAGCTCACATTAGACCTCCATGAAGCCATATAAATTGTATATACATTTCCTCC
>JABASH010003443.1:0-16477 GCA_019776445.1 Tomocerus maximus | reverse complement strand
CATAATGTTTTCAATGTATTTTTCATGACGGAAAGAAATCAAGAGATTTGTCATCAAATCTCTTGTTTGTATCTTTTGTCCTAGAACGGGTTTCCAACCCAATTCGTAAAGAGCATTCAAGCTGTAATCACAAGGCAAATTCTTGAGCGCAAAGTATTCGTGATCGTCATTTTTTTCCCTTTCCCTTGCAGGAGCAAATATTTCGTCGAAAGTGCTCTTACAGTTTTCGGTAGCTGTTTCTATTTCTGGAAGTGCTTTCAAATTTATTCGGGACATTAGTGGTCCAACTTTTGGGCGGTACACCTCATAGAATAAGCTGGGCACTTCTCTTTTCTGTGTGTTCAGAAAATTTACAAAAGTTGCGATCGAAGTCTTAACTAGTCGAACTCCTTTCATAATTCCCATGATTTCGCCTGCGGTATTCAGAAGTTGGACTACTCCGTGTCGTCCACTGTCATTAGTTTCCCAAGAAATGTACAAAAATGCCGACTGAGTTTGTTGTCGGGAAAGCCAATAAAATTTTTCGATAGCCACCGGAAGGTACAAAGCAACTTTTTCCAAATCTACTTGGAATGCATATGCTTGAAGCATGGCATCCAAAATAATCGGGTGACAGATATACTCCAATTTGTCACTGGACAATGGCGGGCATGAAATCTCGGCTAAGACTTCATTTTCGCCTCTATGGAATTCTTTTATCGTTTGGAATAATGGACCGAAAGCAATTCCAACCTCAGCTATTTTGGTGTACATTTCCTCAGTCGACATTGTTTCTGTGCACCGGGATTTTATTAATTCCAAGTCAAAAGTCTTGGAATATTCTTCCGGGATGTATTTTGTTACCGTATTGAACTTGGCGCTTGCATGCCGTTTCCAATTCATTCCAGAAACATCAGATTTTCTCATAATCGAAATCTTCAGTTGTTCCGAATTTTCCGGACTGGTAGGAATTCCAACGGTTTGCAAGCGACAAGCCTTATCAGCGATTATCTCTAAGGGCGCTTCGATTACAAAATCTTCGACGACAAATGCTGTTTTAGGAGCACAGAAGCTATCATGACTTCCTTGCATTGCCAAATTACCAGCAGCCAAAATCATTTCAAAGAATCCCGCCCCTGGCATTATAATTTTATTTGCTACTTGATGATCTGAAAGATATGGAAGATTCTCCAACAGAATCGTTTGTTGGTAAATATTCACGTGCATGTCGTTTGTTGCCACCGGTACATTCCTACCTAATAGCGGGTGAAGTACCTTTGTATTGCATGTCAAGCTATTCGCTTCCGTTATTGATTCATACCAGTACCTCTTTCTCTGAAACGGATAAGTGGGCAACTCTAACTTTTCCCGCGGGTAAGGCGCGTCAAATGAACCCCAATTTATGTTCACACCAGCGATATACAATTTCGCTACACTTGACAAAATTGTCGCCCATTCCTCTTCGTTTCTTCGAATTGTTGGCAGCCAAGTCGCCTCCATTGAGTCTTCTATCGGCAGATTCGTCAAAGCTAAGGCCAAAAGGACTGGATGGGGACCAATTTCCACGAAAACCTGCGTATTAAAATAAATTATAAGTTTAAGATTCCCAATTACAAATTCATCAACACTCCAAGTGATATACGTAGATAATATACTAAATATTACCTATTACAAGTCTAAAAATAAACAATTTTTTGGATTTTTCCTGATCTTAGAAATATTATCCTGCAATAATAAATACTTTCTTCTTCGTTTTTAAATTACATTGATTTAAATTACATGATCAGGAAATTCGGAGGGGGCGGTGATCAATTTCGCAACTTTTTGACAATTTTTGACAAAAGTGTCCACCAAAACGTAGAAAAAGTCCAAATTTGTGAAATTGTTACCAATAAAGTCTAAGATCATGAAACAAATCATTGTAAGATATGTGTAAAAAGTTCTGTCAAAGAAAATTCAAGAAAAATAAAAATTGAGACGATATCCTATCCTCTAATACGATGTGTCACTACAGTCTAATATGCTAATATTATTAGCATATTAGACTGTAGACTATGCATTGGGGAACTATTTATTTGGCCAGAATATATTTAGAAAATTACCCTGCATCCGGATTCATACAAAGTCTTCAGACCCAAAGTGAAGTTGACACTATCTCGAGCGTGATTCTGCCAATATTTGGAACACAAATCTTCCCGTTGTAATTGTTTTCCGTCCCTCCCTGAAATGTAGCCACAAGTTGGATTATTGTAGTTGATTTCTTCAGCAATCTTCCCGAATGGCTGTAAAATGGCTTCCATATCTCTGGAGTGGAATGCGTGGGTAGCAGCTACTTTTAGAGTTTTGACTCCTTCTTTTGTACAAAATTGAGCAAAAATGTTCAGAGCTTCCGGTCTGCCTGCAACGACAACTTCTTCAACGGAATTGACAACTGCCACATCAAGCCACATTCCCTTCCTGGAATTGGTGAAATTATCAACGAGGACTTTTACTGTTTCTAAAGATGCTTTCACAGCCAGCATTCCCCCAGCAGGCAAACCTTGAATCAGACTGCTCCTCTGCGAAACTAATTTCAGTGCATCTGCCAGAGACATGATTCCCGCTGCAGCGGCAGCTGCGAATTCTCCCACGCTGTGTCCCAAAACGTAATCCGGTTCAACTCCGAAAGATTTCCATAGTTGCAGGAGACTGTACTCGATACAAAATATCGAAGTTTGACTGTACAAAGTCTGATCCAAGATTGAGCTCGAATTTTCTACCGTTTCATGCAAAATTGCATCGAGGATGGATATTCCTAAATTGTTTCGCAATGCAGTTTCACAGTAGTCCAACGATTGTTTAAAGACCGGATGTGTTTCGTAGAGGCGCTTAGCCATTCCAGGATACTGAGAGCCTTGTCCCGTGAATAAAAATGCGACCGGAGTTCTCCCTCCTTTGACTTTTCCGGAGATAGTTACTTTCTTTTCCAAGTTAGTTTTTACAGTTTCCAAATCTTTCCCAATTATGGCCATCCTGTAAGGAAAATGTGCTCGACCGTTGTTTGTCGTAAAGGCAACATCTGCCAATTTAGCATCAGGATTTTTTGCCAGGTAATTTTGATACTTGAGAGATAATTCATTGAGTGCCCTCTCGTTTTTGGCAGACAGAGTCAAAATATGGTGTGAACGATCTCTTAATTGTTGGGGAGGTTTCAAAGATTTCGTTTTCGGTGGTTCTTCAACAATTACATGAACATTTGTCCCACTGATTCCAAAGGAGCTGATACCAGCAACACGGCTTTGATTTCCCAGAGTTTCCCACTTTTGAGCTGTGACTGGAATGATTGCCGGGATTCTCTCAAGATCAATATCAGGATTCAGAGATTCAAAATTTCGATGAGGGGGAATCGTTTTGTGTTGCATGGACAATAAAACCTTGATCAAGCCAGCAACACCTGCCGCTCCCTCTGCATGACCAATGTTAGTTTTCACAGATCCAATCACCAGAGGTTGCTTTCTCCCTTTTGAATAGGCTTCAGCCAGTGCTGAAACTTCCGTTGGATCACCCACAATTGTACCTAGATAATAAATCATCATCAACACCACTTATCGATAAATCATGATCAAATTCCTGAACACTGCTTTCGTTTTACCTGTTCCGTGAGCCTCTACGTAAGTCACATTTTCGGAATTCATTTTTGCATTTTCTAGAGCGTCTTTGATAACTTTTTCTTGGCAGGGTTTGCTTGGTGTTCCAAAACTGGCTGTCGTTCCTTCGCTGTTGACCTGAAACATTTGTGAAAGTTCTTAATTATATTTACAGTTAGCCTGGTTAATCAGGATTTTTATTTGTTAACTGCTGATAATAAATATTATGAATAAAAAATGACTTACAGCTGAACCTCGGATGACCCCGAGGATTCTATCTCCATCTTTCTTTGCATCAACGAACCGCTTCAGAATTACCATTCCGCACCCTTCGGCCCGTCCAAATCCATCCGCTTTAGCGTCAAATGTTTTACAGTGACCGTCACCTGACATGAAATATGGCTTTTCAGAACCAATCAGCGAATAGGGATGCAACAGTAAATTAACTCCTCCAGCCAACGCCATATTGCATTCCTAAAAACAGTTGAAAAATCATCAAATGTCAAGCGACAATTATTTTGAGTTTTATTTTATGGAAATGATCTGGACAATTCTTACATTTCGGCGTAAACTTTCACTTGCTAGGTGAATGCTGACAAAAGAAGAGGAACACCCCGACTCGGTAGCAATATTTGGTCCGTTGAGTCCCAAGAAAAATGAAACTCTTGCCGATGTTGCGCTGTAAGCATTTCCCAAGTACACTCGATGAATATTGTTCCCACTGCATTGTTTCCGCAACAAAGCTTCGTAATCGGCTGTCCAAATCCCAACGAATACTCCAGTGTTGCTTCCTTTTAATGTTGTCGGATCTATCCCTGCATTTTCCAATCCTTCCCAAGCAACTTCAAGCAAAAGCCTTTGTTGTGGATCCATAAATCCTGCCTCTCGAGGACTAATTCCGAAGAACTTGGCATCAAACTCATCTACTGGACATTTCAGAAATCCAGCCTGTGTCTTTCTCAAGTCTTCTTCATCGATATCAACATCTTTGGCATCCCACCTTCCGAATGGAACTTCCTTCACAGCGTCTCTGCCCTCGGATAAAAGTTCCCAAAATTCTTCGTGGGAATTTGCTCCTGGAAAACGACAACCCATGCCGATGACCGCAATCGAGTCGTTTAAATTTTCATTCATTTCTTTGGAAATGTAGGAGAGTCCCCGCGAGAATTCCAGTTCAAAGAAGCTATTACTCGAAATGATTTCTTTCATTTCTGAAGGTAATTCCTGAAAATTATTGTTTACATTATTTTCCGTCCTAATTGACAAGAATTCTATTTGATGTACATAATTAAAGCGGATTACCATCTCAAAACTCAGTTTTGGTGCCACATCCTCGCAGAAAATGTTCATCCAAACTTGGGAAAGAATCTAAATCATACGTAAATAAATATTAGTTTTCCTGAATGCTCTATGCATTGGCTAATTTATTTTGTAAATACCTCGTAAAACTGCCCTTTCCACTCCCCTTCCGATTTCCCAGTGAATTCCCCGGTTTTGGAAGGCATCCAAGGTTTACGTCCCGTGAATCGTACACTTTTAATCGACGATGAAAATCTGTAGAATTAACATTTAGAAATATAATCAGCATTTTATCTTTAGAATCAAGGAACGGGTTAAAAGTCCTAAAATAATTTTACAAACTCACTGTTCGGAAGTGAATGATTCAGTAATATCCGGGTTGTATTCCAGAGGTAAAGTTGAACCCGATGGGTTAAAAAACTTCCGAAAGGCTGTCTCATGATCTACGGAAGCAAATCTAAATTAATAATGTGGCGGGGTGTATTTCATTGATAGTTTTTGAAATGTAGTTAATAACCTTTGGATATTTTGACCAGGTTGAAAATTTTATCGTAAATTGCGAAAGATGGGTTCAGAATGAAAAACGACAAGTTCAAAGTAGTATTCAATTCCTTGTCGTCGAAAACCTGATCACAATTCTCCAGAACCTAAAATATGGGGGAAGATTTCATTAATTTTATGTACAGGATTAAATATAAAAATAATTAAAAATTGTCAAGAACCAATGAATCAGAAGAAATGAAGATGCATTTTTTGAAAACGGTCATTTGCCAGGAGTAGATTTTGGAGTAGAGTTCCAAAGACACATTGCCCGCTGTTGCATCTTCCTCATCAATTTTCAAAACAACATCGAATTGTTCTTCCAGCAGTAGTCGCATAGACCTTGATACATTTTTTGTGATGAGTGCAGCAATTTTTCGGTTGGTGAAAACGCGTCGGAGAGAGCGACAGAGCACCAAGGCTCGTAAACATTGGGAATCATCAAGGGCTGTAGTCACCCACGCCTGCTCTTTGGGGTCGGCTAAATAAAAGTAATAATCCGTGAATTTGATTTCTTTCCAAGTCGTAAAATTAACAGATTATCACAAAATTTAAACAGGTGAAGCAATAATCAGTGGAATAATAAACCGGATTTAATATCTTCTCATTGAAACCAGAAAAACTTGAAATGTTAAGGTCACTGATCTTGAAACACGTTTTCCATTCAATCAACAGACGATCTACGCGTACTTCACAGTGACTGACTCTTTTTCTTTGTCTGTTCTGCATAGTCGAGGAGATTGACCCCTGACTAACAAAAAGACTTCTACGCATGCGGACTGTATTCGGCTCAAGATATACCAGCAGCAACGGGGAAACAGATCGTTTCGTTCCACGGCATGGACGCCATAACTCCAATCGACACCAAATACCAATCCGCACGATGCAAGACAACATTTTTAGTGCGTCAGGTTACGAATCATGCCACCCACCCACCCGAACAATCATTTTAGCAGAAAACCGTAATCTATTTAACAATACTTAAAGATTTATTTAGATTCTTATCAATCCCTTATCGCTACAAAAAATGGGACTCTTAAGGTAGAACATTTTAATTGAAAAAAAATGGTCTCCACGATATGGTTTATATAACAAATCCTGAATCGACAATTAAACAAATTACATGGGTGGATGGAAAATTGAGCTTTTTCATGATAAATGAGGTCATAAAGTGATTTTAATGTTCACGATTTCAATTTTTTAGGCACAGGTACATGATTTTCGTGATTTTCATGATTTTCGTGATAAACCCTCCCTACGAAAATTATTTTCATGCTTAGAGAAATTTGTTAAAAATGACTTTCGCGTTCTAAACCCTAAAAGTTATTTCTACATTCAGATAAACCCTAGGATTTTAATGGTTAAATGTTTTAAATATTCAAACAAACCGTAAAATTGGTTTTCATGTTCAAACAAACCGTAAAATTGGTTTTCATGTTCAAACTAAAATTAAAAACGGGTATTGTTGTAATTTGATAATTTTTAAGAACTTACCATGCATTTTGCACAAGGCAAACCGCTTGTTTCCAAACCAGGAAGGAAATTCCCCACACTTTAGAATAAAGTTTCTTTATTTTGTTGATTCTTGCAAAATGTATTATTCGGGAGGGTTAACTATGTATTATTTGACGGACAAAGTTCGGGGAATTTAAACAAAATAAACGCAGTTTATACAGTTGGGTGAAGAAACAATTAAATGTTTTCTTTCCTACGATCACAAATCACGCACTTTTTCCGAATAACTCGGAGGATTTGTAAAAGAATCACAGAATATTGTAAATGATGGGTTAAGATAATATTTGGCTGAAAAGACTGAATCTGAAAGAAGTTAAAATAGTGTTTACTATTAAGTATTTCAGTCGTCAGTGTTTAATAACACGTTGTGAGGGCATTGAAGAATGATTAGTGCCACGAAGTGTGTTACTGACAACGAAACAATGATGCAGAGAGTAACTGCTGAAATATTATTTGTAAAAGAGGATGGATGCAATTTGGTCTGGCAAATCTCCTTCGCTCCTCTCCTGATCTACTCTGATATATTTCTGTTCTACAAGAACACGGACAGGTCTCGGAGAAATTACAGTGGTGAGTGAAATGAGCGTAAACCTCAGAAGAATTAATATAGAATTTGGTCAACGTTCCTTTGTTTCACTCCAGTCCATCTCGCACAAACTCTCCACAAACTCTCCACAAACTCCACATCTCACACAACATCATCAGACTCAGATCCATGGCAAGACAGGTAAACACGCAACATGTAACAAAGTACGGTGAGTAAAGTCCAGTTCAGCTATTCTTACTTATTCTCCCAATTTCGCTTCCCTTAACAAAACATCAGCCAAATGCCGTAGATGACCAGGGACCAGAAAATAGTTCCTTTTTTCAACATTTAGTTGAGATAAAACCAAGAATGGCTTTAAATATTCTGCTATAACGGAATGGACACAAATTTTCAACACTTTAAAGAAAGATGATACATATTTATCTTTTTTAAATGTATTGTTAGTATCTGTAAATGTAAGCATCCTTTAGGTTTAGGTCTTAGGTAGGTCAATTAGTTTCACTAGAAAATCTCCCACTGACGGGTGAAATTATAGAAAGTATTTTCTGTTTTTGTTGGAAATCGGTTTTAGTATGCTTTTTTAATATTTTTAACTAGTTTCCTCGTTAAAATTAGCCAAATTTTGAGAAATGTAAACCGACACCCCAGATTTGTTCAGGATTTTATTAGTTTAATAGGTCCTAGAATGATTTTACAGTACATACAACTAATTTCTACTTAAATACCTGTTGTAGGTCACATTATGTAATTTTACAGATTTGCAAGTAATCTAAATATATTTTTCATGGAGTAGTTTTTTGCAAGTTTTTCAATTTGACCAAAATTCCATTAAACTTCTGGATGTTTAAACTTTAAACTAAAAAAACATGTTGATTAACGTCTAAGAATCATCGAAGATCTAGATAAAACTTGGTTTTTTAAAGAAAAAGGGTTGATCTCGGTATACTTTCTTTTCCTACATTACATATACATTTTATATGTAGATACATTCTTCTTTGTCTTTGATGTAGTTTTAGGTACCTAAACTGTATTTATGTAAGGTATGGTTGAATCGGACCAAATCTCTGGTTTTCATGCTATATGGTAGGTACTTAACTGTATAGAAAACGAAGATGTAAAATGGTGAAAAATGATTATGATGATTTCTTACATTCTACTTATGTGTAAGCCAAACGATGTAACACGTTGCTCCTGTTGAATGTATAACTTATTTTAAAGAAGTATGTAAACTGTCTCGGCTAAATATCCTTGCCAAACGATGTAACACGTTGCTCCTGTTGAATGTATAACTTATTTTAAAGAAGTATGTAAACTGTCTCGGCTAAATATCTTATACATCACATAGTCGCTTTTATTCTGCTCTAATATACGCACATGCAGTTGTAAAACAATAATACACCTAACTTGTGAGACTGACATTTTGTATAAATAATGTAGTGCAAAGCAATAAAGCTCATTGCCCCTCATAGGGAAGTCCACGAACCGTGAATCGTGTCTTCTTCAGTTCAGGGATCTCTCATTTATGACCTCAACTCAACTTCTCCGCAATTTTTTATATTTCGTGGATTTACTTGCATTTTGGTAAAACTTATTGCTCTGACTCAGCGAAATATTTTGCATTTTATTCCATTCACAAACTTAGTATTCGCGAATCCTAATCTTGAAATTAAACAATGTTTTGATCAGCCATTCTCTAAAAATTCAACAATTATTATGCAACTCAGGAAATTGCGTATGCATTTCATTGTAATTCAAAATAATCATTAAAATTCTTTGAATTCTGAAAACCTAGGATCTAGAATAAGACTTTCACCAACCTAGATAATAAATAGCGGAATTGTTTCTGCAACCTGAAAACTAGTTTCTAGAAATGTAGCTCAAGGTTGCAAAGATTATAGAGCCAGATGTTGTCTTAGGCCATTATCTAGCTCTAGAATCTAATAAACTAGTTTCTTTTGACTGTAATTATAGTTATACTTTGCACTAGCCATTCATAGCTGTATCTGTAGTAAACCTATAAGTTTTCTAAGGTTTCTAAAGGTCATTGTTTGATGAAATAATGGATGTGCAGGCCGTGCAACGCGTTATGCAATGCGAACACAATAACCTCAACCAGTGATATGGAATTAACTGAATTGCGAAGGAAGTATTTCAGTTTATTTGGCAAACACGTCCCATTTTTATTCAAAAATTAATTTCTGCTAACACCAAAGAGCTACTGGCCACTAGTAAAACCAATTCCAGCTGTCTGGCTTCCGAAAAATGATAATTTTTCTTTGGCTACAATTATCTTGAGCATTATAATTAAAACTTTATATTTTCTTGCTAATTTTCATAATTATTTCGTGATTTAATTTTCAAAGCAATTATGTATAAGAACCAACTGGAAATTATTTTCCGCAGATGCAGATTGTAAATTACTGAATGTAGGATTAAAAATAACTTTAAAGGTTATGTAGTTGGATTCATGGGATGGATAATGAACATCGTAATGCTAAAAGTACCTTATACATTCTGACGGTATTATCTACAGAAAAAAAGTGCACACTTGAGAGAGTATGAACAAAATTCACACTTAATGAACATCCGATCTTAACTACCCATCTCATTTTACAGTCGTAGTTGTTGTATGCAGCAAAATATCATTTCTTAAGTTATTCTTATTGGGGAATCAAAGGAAGTTGAGGATTTGTACTCCACGAGGTCAACTGGATAGGCCAATCATTGAGCTACCTTACAACTGCAACGCATTAACTTTTCTATCCACACTTTTTAAGGAGATGATTATTATTAATCCGGAATGTTTGGACCAAAATGATGCTTTAAATTGGACCAAAAAAAGAAAAGACAATTTAATTGTGCCGTATTTAGTTTCAACTAAGATCATCCCAGAGAGACCACCTGCTGTTGAGTCAAATGCAAACCATAAATAAGTTACTTGTCTCATTAGTCTCATGCAACTTGTTTCTTGCACTCTTTAAAGATTTCCTCTAGCACTTTCATTAAAAATGTACCTAATCCAACGCGAATTCGGGAGACGAATTATTGCCAAAACTTATAATTGGCGGAGATAAACCTAGGAAAACATTATTTTAATGAAGGAGCCGAAATGGTAGGTTAGGTATATATCCCAAAATGAATAAGGGGACTGAGTAATTGACATTTTGTTTAATTTGATGAATGAAGAAGGTAAAAATGGGTTGAGGATGATGGAAATAAATCATTGCTGCATTTGGGAGATCCTCTGTTTGAATGGTTTCTGAATTAAAATTTTTCAAGATGATATAATGGACATTTAGATGGACACACTCGAAAAATGAATTCTTTATATAATTTNTAATGGACATTTAGATGGACACACTCGAAAAATGAATTCTTTATATAATTTGAATTTTACCTAGTATACTGTTTAATATAGAATACCTAATCAAAATCATTCATTTAATACTATTTCATTTCTTTAAATTATTATTGTCATCATTAGTATCACCGTTAGGTGACTGTGAGGAATACAGATAAAAAGATAATTTTTCTGACAGAGAAGATGATTAATAATAATTACTGTCTTAATGATTGTCTAATTTGTGCAGATATATACTTACCACCAAAAATTCTGTAAAGACAATGTCCTTTCATTAATATTCTGCACTTTAATGGCAAAAGTGACTAATTTGCTCGCTCAACATTGAACTTGGCTCGGTATACATCGTCTGCATACCAGACCATAGACATCTTCGCCGAAGTTGCTTATAATGCTATAATTGTATCGCTATGGCCATTTACTCAGGATTCCGTATACCTACATCTGCATCAAGATATACGGACAATAACTTAACGAAATCAGGAAAATGTGATTTTCCAGGGAGGAAAACTTGTTTTTGGGTCACAAATGCACACAAAATGTATTTCATCAAAAAATAAAAAGACAATTCTGCTATAGGTACTTAAATCTGTTTCAACTAAGACCATCCTAGACCAGATAAGCCAATGAATAAATGAATTGCATGCAGATGCTGCATAACGTGTAGCAATTCGCCCCGTTAATTAGCCCAATTTGGGGGTTAAGTTGTTTTACACACTGAAACTTTTGAACCCACTTCTTTATTACCTTGGTGGAAAAATGATTAAAACTTTACGATGCTTTAATATAAATATAACATTTTGGCCATCCTATAGCCGACAACATGTATCGGCTAAAGGGACCGTTTTAATTTAGGTCATTTACGATTTTAGCCTGCCATTAGACTATTAAGCCACTAGCCAGTACGTCTAGTACTAGTACGGCTAACTGCTTTTCACCAATACACAAATCGACTGGGTTTTCAATTTTCCTTTGTGTAATGTAAACCCTGAGCCTGGAATGCTTGTTTCTTCTACTTTTTATGGGAACAGTGACTGAAGTGAGCACTTGTCACTAGTGAGTTCAGTCAATTATGACAATTATCTCATTTCTCTGCAGTAGACAGAGAAAACAAGGATTTATTAGCACCGTCTTGCCAACTTATCTGATTTACATGCGAGTTGCTTTGAGGTTGATACGAATCTTACATATTGTTGCAAATCTCGTCAAATGACCGTCACGCATCGCACATCCAATGATTAATTCGGTGATAATAATATTCCCTCACACTCAACTCTGGGTAAGTAGTATGAATGAAACATTTTTGTGAGAAAAATGAGTTATTAGAATTAAGCTATAAAAAATGTGTAACGCAAAGTGGGAAGTTTTTGTTCGGACGAAAAGCCTCCGACGACAAGAAGAGAGGTGCTTTGTACTTACGCATTTTTTATCTACGGTGTTTCTCTTGATATGCTGAATCACACATTGTCGTAATTGTATTTCTGACAAACTGACTGATATGACTGATATTATGCGGAATGTTATTTAATAATCACCCTAAATGACCACATCTACATCCGAGAACGTTGACACGTTGGCATTTACAGATTGTTTCGTCGCCCTCGCTGAATTTTACTCTGGCATTTAAAATATTTTATGCGTTCTATACTATTTAGCTATGCACAAAGAACTGGAATGGATCCACACATTTCCTTATGGCAGGTGTTACTTTGCGTATTCCTGTGTTTCTCATCTGGGAACAAATATTAATTTGCATAAAAATATGCGACTTTTTGTCACATTTCACATTCCTGTGCAGAAATATAATTAATATCTGCAGAAACTGTCAGTTTAGACTTTTAGTTTTTGCTCGGTTCTCAAAAAATGTAGAGGATACACGTTCGTTGATGAAATCCTTATGGATTATCCCAAGAAATGCTGTAAAATCTAATGTTCATTGTCCTGAGAGATTCTCTCAATCGATTTGATTTTCCACTCGAAATTAAAATTAAAAAAGATGCTGAATAAAATTAAGAAAATGATTTTTTTTGTTCTGTCTATAATTATTTTTATTTCTTCCAAATATTCACATCAATACTGATACAAATGTTTTAGCACATTATGATTCCCAAACAACGTAATAATTTAGTAGTATCACTCTACCCAAAACCGTTTTCTTTGGAAAGGATATGTAGGTAAGGTAGCTAGTTTTTCTCGACGATAAGGACGATCATAGGATTCCCAATCGATGTCTACTCCACGTAAATAGAGTTTAGCTAGGCTGGATAAAATAGTTGTCCAGTTTTCTTCGCATTTCCTGAGTGTGGGAAGCCATAAGGCTTCTCTCGCTGAATTCTGAGGACAGTTGGCCATTGCCAGACCCAAAATAACTGGGTTGAGTCCAATTTCAATGAAAATCCTGCATCCTGAATCCCACAGTCGTGGAAAACTTGCTGAGAAATTGACACAAGAAGATAAAATATTTTCTCCATTTGCTACACAAGAAACGAATTCACATTTTCTATTGTCACTCGTGGAAATCGTGTTCTTAGGAGTTTCTCGAAAATTGACTCCAGTGTGTTTTGAATGAATTGCCTTGTAATCAGCAACCCAACGAGTTTCGTAGCCTTGTTGGTAATGCTCACAGAAATCTGCAAACGCATAAACACAGTCACTCTCTCCGACCACAACGACTTCCTCAGGAGAATTGACGGCAGAAATATCCAACCAGGCATAACGATTTTCTTTCAGAAATTTTTCGATCAATGTTTCAATTTTCTCTACGGAAGTATTTACTGCCAAGAAAACTGCATCGGGCAAAGTCGTTACAATCTTACTATTTTCAACAAGAACTTTTATCGTGTCTTCCAAAGAGACTTTTCCCGATACAACAGACGCAGTGTGCTCTCCAATGCCATAGCCAAGAACAAAGTCAGCTTTTATTCCAAAACTTTCCCACAATTTATACAGAGAAAATTGAATTGAAAATACAACTGGGAGTTGTACAAAGTCACTTTCACTTGATTTTCCCCTGATCATTACAGAAATTGGAATTCCAAATAGATTACTACACTTTTTAATAGCTTCCTTGAAAGCAGGGTGAGTATCGTACAAGTCAACAAGATCTCCTTCACAGTACGCCGTATAATCACTGAAGAGAAAACCGATTTTGTTTGAATTTTCCAAATTGCTCCCAGATTTCTTTGTATGTTTACAAATAGCAGAGAGAAAATCATTTTCTTCAAGATTTTTCGAAATTTCTCCAGAAGATTTTCCCAGAACTGCTAATCTGTGCGGAAAATGAGCTCTACCCGCATTTGCTGTGTAAGCAATATTTTCTATGGAGTCTGTAATTTTTAAAAACTGTGTGTACTCACTGATCATTTGTTTCAATGCTGCCTCGCATTTGGCAGACAGAGTTAATATGTGTAGTGGTCTTTTAAAAACATTTTCCTCTAGATTTTTTAATAAGGGTGGTGGCTCCTCCATAATTAGATGGGCATTGTGACCGCCAAGTCCAAATGTACTAATTCCAGCAATTCTCGGTGATATACTCCATTTTCTAGCTACAGTTGGGATAACGGCTGGGATCGACTTTAAATTAATGCAAGGATGGGGCATCTTGAAGTTAATATGCGGCGGTATGATCCCATGTTTCATCACGAGTAAAACTTTGATTCTGGAATTACGTAAAATCACATTATTGCATTGTCATAAATTAATTAGGTAATTAAGAGATTGAGGTTATTATTTTCATTACATGCTAGCCATTCCCGCGGCGGCCTCACAATGACCAATATTTGGCTTCGCAGAGGAAATTACCAGGGGAAAATCTTTCTTCCGCTTTTCTGTTGAATACACTGAGCTAATGGCTGATATCTCTACCGTATCACCTACCTCTATAATTTAGAAGATATAGTTATGAGATTATGTAAGCCAACCGTTGAATATTATTTCCCGATTAAGATTACCTGTTCCAGTTCCATGGGCTTCTACATATGAAACGTAAATTCGGTTCAATATTCGCAGCTTTTAGTGCACCTCGAATAGTTTTTGCTTGAGCTACTCTGCATGGTGTTCCAAATGTAGCCGAAGTCGCATCTGCATTAACAGATATTCCTCGGATGACCCCTAAGATTTCATTTCCATCTTTGACAGCATCGGAAAGTCTCTTAAGAATAACCACACCACATCCTTCAGCTCGACCGAAACCGTTGGCGCTGGCATCGAAAGATTTACACCGGCCATCTGGCGCCAAAACTAAAGAATTCAACTTTCCAATGGCAGGATGTAGAATTAGGTTGACACCTCCAGCAATTGCTAGAGAACACTCTCCTTTGTGCAGACTGGTCACAGCTTGGTGGACACTATACAACGAAGAACAACATCCCGCATCCACGGAACCATGTGGTCCTTGGAGTCCTAGGAAGTAAGAAATCCTGGCAGCAGTCACTCCGAGGGCGAAACTCAAATACGCAACGTGGTACTCACAGGAGGAAAAACTTGCCGGGTGTTTCTGCAAAATATCTCGGTAATCATTTGACCAGACACCAATAAAAACTCCCGTTGAGTCAATTCCCGAAAGACTGTTGGGATTTATTCCAGCTCTCTCTAAACTTTCCCAAACAACTTCCAGAAGTAATCTTTGCTGTGGGTCTAGAAACGGAGCTTTGTCCGGAGTTATATTAAAAAAACCAGCATCGAAACTTTCCACACTGCATTTGAGAAATCCACCGCGTCTGATGTGCTTAGAACGAATTTCTTCTGCATACGCACGATCTCCAGGAACGTCCCTCGTAGCATCCACACCTTCTAGCAAAATATCCCAAAATTCTTCCGGATTATTGGCTCCTGGAAACCGACAACTGTAACTGATCACCGCGATTGGCTCTTCCGAAGTTCCAGAATCCATTTTCAACTTGTTCTGATGAATTCCAAACAAAAATCAATCGAATTATTCCAATTTCTCTCCCAAAATCTTATTAAATATCAGAATACCAAAAAATACTCCGAATTGCTCTGAATAAAATTATTTCTAGAGAAGATAGCTATAATTTGAACTCTTTAGTAAATTAACTCACCAAGAAATAGTGACAGGTCGAAAAATTAGTTTGAAGTGATATAATATGGCAGAGTGAACATTTGAGAGTTATTGTTGTGGTGTGATAAGATTCTTTGGTCTGATGTTCAGGTTTTCGTGTTTGTCCTTTGCTTTATCTTAACTGACACATCACATCTCAACTCTATCCCAAGCAACACGTGCGGAGTGCAATTCCTCGCATCTTCATATTAGCCCAAGAGGATATTTATTACATTCTACTCACTCTACCTTGCATTTACATTTCACAATTCCAATTACTGTACATGAAGTCAAAAAGCTTGACCAAGGCAGTTACACTTTGCACATCTTTCCATGTATGTACACGTATATTTAGTGCGTGTGGTGGGTGTGTGTTCCTGGTTGAAATATCAGATTCTTGACTCTTGACTTCTCAATCCATTTAAATCAACAGCAGTGCTCATGACTCTTGACCAAAGGAAGGATATGTATTTATCCAAAATCCCAAAATATGTATTTAAATATGTGCTAAAAACTGGCAAAATATGTACGTAAATATGTACCAAAAATCG
>JABASH010003442.1:0-16481 GCA_019776445.1 Tomocerus maximus | reverse complement strand
TCCTGGGTCAGGTTGCCAATTATTTACTACCCTATACATCAAATTGCGGTTATATTATTATTTGTTCATAGTAGTTGCATACTTTGCATAAAACTCAGCCTTATAGGAGTACAATTAAGTTAAGTTTGATATTTTATTCTGTTTGCATTACAGTACTATAATTATAATAGATAGACTATCCTCGTATACACTGTAATGGGTATTTATTACACATGTACATTGTAGACAGGTAATAATGGTAGTGTTATCATGGTCTTTATGGCTTATACACTTATACATGGTAGTACATACATGTTTGATGTAAAAATTATTAGGTGCATACTAAATGTCCAATTATAGCTAGCAATAGCTGTAAATCTACAGTCGGAATTGCAAAAAGACAGAAACAGATATGAGATGCGCATTGAAAGGTATAGCAAAAAGCCGTAACGAGGTTTTCAATATTGCTAAAACGCTGAAAAGCGTGTAGCAAGAGACATTTACTAGATGCTTTACTCATCGCTGGTCGTTAGGAGAATATAATGATTGCACAGTACACTTAAAGGTGAAAGGTAGGTACGTGAAAAGTTCTTGTGATGCCTGAAAGTTGAGAATAAAATAGAGTCAAAAGGCATTACTCGTGTATTATCTGTCACTCATGCATATTTTATAACTCAGTTAACTAAGTAGTGCCATAATGAGGAGTAGATATGTGCAGTACGTATTTAGAGGAGGACTTGTGAGGAGATTAGAGTCTCCTTGTTTATAGTGGAGCTACAAGTGAGGAGCTAATTGCAGATCCTAAAGTAGACTTATAATTTGAGGAAGATATGTCTCAAGTTCTGCTGCATACGAGTTGTCAGTTGAGTGTGTTGTTGGTGTGGGAGTGGAGAGAACTAACCCAGTGAACAGACGGAGTCGACTATTTAGTTGGTTCGGCAGAGAGTGAGTGTGTACGTAGCAGTAGTTAGTGTGCATTCTGTGGCAGTTGCCGAACAAGAACTCGAATCTCCACATTCCCTCAACATCCTCTCCTTCTCTCACTCATTCTATCCTTTTTGTTAGTGACTCCTGAGACTTGGCTATGTCCACTTCTCTCTCCTACTCACTCCACTCACCTACTATCTCTCTCTGCTAACCATTATTTTATACACATTTTTAGTAGTGAAGTGAATAACTAACAAAAATGTTAAAAATCACCGCAATCACCAGGTACTTGTATACTTCGAGTTACAAAAAGTGTGCATTGCATTACATCTGGTTGATCTACTGGAGTGAGATTTATTTATAGCCCACACTATCGCGTGTGTACAGGTGTGTGACATGTATAGGTAGTGACTGATTTTCGATTTATTGTGTGGGATTGTGGCTGAAGGAGGAAGGAAGCTGAGTGTGAGAAGGAGTGCTCTCTCCTCTGTTTCTGTTGCATGCAATCAATCCAGAGACTCATTTATTAAAGTGCCTGTCTCTGTGTAAGATGACACAGAGTTGGCTCTAATAAAGCTGAACACTCCTCATCATCCCAGTCAGCTACTTCCAATTCATCTCAGTTGTGCATCCACAAGAGACTTTTGAGCGTTCTGATGGCTTGACATCAGTTCCCGTGTTTCCTTACTTTGTCTTCTTGTTTGTCATGTCACACAAGACTTGGCCCACCACTTGCACTACTGCTCTCTGACTTACTACCAAAACGAATAATTCTCCTGACACTTGCACGGCTATGCTTATAGCCTCTACACGGAACATTGTTGCATGTTCACTACTGCATTCGAATTCAAAGAACATCATGATCCCACAGGCAGAATTCCGGTTTCAGTTTCCTTTGTGGCAATAAATGTTCTAAATTACACTTGTACTATCCACCGTAGTTTCGTAAAACGTCCCCCTACTAAAGTCCTGCAACTCTTACCGTTTAGAATTAAATTTTATGCATGGTCTAAATTATTTTCCAAATAATTGGCATTTTTGCGTCAATTGATTAGACTATTTGTGTTACAGACGGGAATACTTTCACCCTATACCTTATCCTAATGAAAACATTCTGCAAACCTGGACTTCATGTATTTGAATGAATACGGTACCCACGTAGCAAGGTTTTTTTAAACCCTGTTAAATAGCGACTTATCGCTTAGTTAATAGAAAACTATAAAGCGAGCTTATACGTACTTGCGTACGGGTTTTATATTTGGTTTTACGGAAACTAAATATATTTACCCTGTTCATTGTCTGTGGGAATATTGCATAGCTAAATTCAAGTATTGCGTGAAATGATAAGCAAGTATTTCGTATGAAGTATGTAATGTAGGTATACTTAGTTGTGTGCGAATAATAGGTGTGTCTGTTGTACATGTAAAATGATTAAAAAATATGCTCTTTAGCGTCTGTTCTTTCCAATTTTCGTAACTTTGTTCTGTTTTTGCTCTACGTGAGAAGGCCACACAGCCACATCAAAGGAATTACTCGGATAGAATTGTCATCCAGAAATATGTTAGCACTAATGATGAAAGGATCTTACTCGCATATGCGAGTGCAGATACGATCGAGTAATATAGCTAAGTGAAGCAAACCAGAGAAACTTGAAAGTTGAGAAATGTCAAGTCATCTCATTGAGCCAAGTGCTAAGTTTGAAGAATGGCAAAAGTGAAGAGCCAAGGGAAGTAGGCGAGGCAAGGTAGAATATTGAGTGAGGATCTAACCTTTTTGCTAATAAGCTGGTGGCTGACAGTCAAGTGAGAGTAAAGATGTGTAATTGACTCCTCTGTCTCTGTGCAGATTATTAAATCAGAGGAAACAGATCAAGGACAATTTATCACTGCACAGGTTGCCACCAAATACTAATCCTTATCTGAAACTCCTTCAATAACTCTGAGTATTACTCTGTTGCCGTAGAAGGATAGCATAGGCAGATGAAACCCTGACGTCAATCCCAAGTCAATAGACATTTATTTTATACAGCTAGTATCTGGTTCTGGTAGGTTGAAATCCAAGATGCGTTTGTCTCCTACGAGGACATATTCAAAGACAGGTGGACTAATACCCAGAGATAGTCCCGTGTTGCTTAGTTGTTTTTCTGTTACAAGAGAGAAGCATAATTAATTAGCACAGTAGATTATGGCAGGAGATCGATAAAAGTGTGCTAAATAGTCCAGGTAATATCTGTTATCATTGGACTGGTTTTCTTTATTCACTTGGCATTTGCACGTACACACTAACACACTTAGGTACACATTGTTAGTTAGGTACCTTTAGACATGCTAACTGAGCAGAGTGTCTTTTTGCGTAGAGTGTGTGTCGACGAGGCTCTTTAGGCTCTAATTTGAGTAGCAACACCTTTGCTAAGTGTGCATACTCAGGATAAGTGATATAGTTTAACCTTTGAAGAGGAAAAGGAGCTAGCAGCTAAGTCAGTCTACTAAATGGCATACTCTGCAACTCTGTATAATGTGCTTCGGAATTAATTAACGTTACATATTACAATTTATATGTAAGGAAAAGGTTTAGTTGTCCAAAGTCGTGTCGTGTGTGTGCGAGTGTAGGGAAAGGCAGTGGTACCCATTATTGCTAGAATTTAGTGCGTTACCTGCAGTCGAGAATAAATGAGCTCTTTTTAATTTAATAGTCGTGCTGGGTAGGAAGGAAGTTGTCAGAGAAGTTTCTTTCTGCTGCTGGTAGCCAAGCCCAAGCCTACCCTTTCTGTCCTCCCCATTTACTTTACATGAACACAAAAATGTTAACTTCAGGATGAGTCCACAACTACACAGGACAGAATGGCCACCTGTCCCGTAGGCAGAATGTACCAAACTATGCAAGTAGCTCCTTGTCAATTAATGTCCGAGTGAATGCAAAGAGATGGAGTGAAATATTGCTATTAGTGAGTCGAGACATAGACGGAGCAGTCAAAGAACTAAAGGTTATAGCCTTTATTAATCTCTGTCGTAAAAGCTACCGTCATAATCACAATATAATATTCCCGTTCTCTCCGTTCTCTCTAATAAAAAGTGCATAAGTAAGTAAGTAGTAGTTGCACTCACATGGACTACGCACTGGCTGGCAGATAATAACTGTTGTGTAGCTGTAGTGTGCAATTTCCTTGGAAGGAGCAACAGAGAGATAGATTTCACAGAATTCCCATAAGGACGAGGGAATGCACGGCACTCCGTGATCAGACAGATCAGATCAAATCAAGTTTTTGGTATTTGGAATTAAATGGGGGAAAGGAAAGGTGGCTCAGGCTTCATTTCTATAGCCAAGAGAGGAAAGAAAGGTGAGCTGACAGACACGACACACATTAACAATCCTCACATCCATCCATACCTATGAAATGCTGCATCTGGGACTGTTGTTAGAGATCATCGCATCATAGCAGGAGGTCTCTAACAGTAGTGTCCTATATATCTTTTCTCCCTCATAAATACTTTATTACTCTCTGCGTATACTGCCGAATTCTGATTTAAGAACATCCTTATTTAAGACCCTAGATGTCACATCCCTTAAATCCAAAACCTAACCATTGTCTAATTTACATCCCCATTTCCCCATTTTGTCAATTCACATAAACCCAAAACTATTCAGTTACCGAATTTACTTAAATCCATCCATGACCCATCAGAATTTAAAACAGCTATCTTGAAAATTTTAAGAAGTTTAAGCGAATTCTGTAATTGATTTTGGATTTATGTGAATTGGGGAAATAGGGAAATTGGATTGAAACGAAGAAATGAATAAGTTTGTGTGATTTAGCATATAAGGACAAGATATTCATATAGATATAAAGACTACCTTATTATTAGCCAATGATACTACTTACGAGTATAGTCTGCGGAGAGTTTTAGAATGGAAGTATAGTAACTGCAGAGTGAACCGTTGCGTTGCGTTGATTTGTCTTTTGTCGAAGAAATCTAGAAGAATAACAGAATTAGTGTGTAGCAACACCAAAGGACTAATAGAAGGCTATTGTACGCTAGATGATCCAAGAGGGAATGGAGAGACGCACGTTTTTCTAGTATATCAGTTGATAATGGTGAAGTGTAGGAACTCCTCGAGAATATAAGTGAACGTGGAAACGTGACTTGTTCCCAGACGTGGACTTTGTCTTCGTCCGTACTCTTCTTCGACACTCACTCAATCTCTCAAAAGATCTGATCCGATCAGATCACTCGTAGTAGCTTAGCTACATCAGCAACACAAACTAACAGTCAGTCAAAGCAAATTTTTGGGCTAAAAAATAATATTTCTCTATAGCAAAGTTTTTCTAGCAGAACAGAGCATCTATATGAGATATATCCCTAAATATGTGTAAATGTGCAGTAGTTTCATTTATGAGAAACAATATCCACGAGTCGACGACTATAAGGAAGCTGTCCATAAACGCTGAATTGTGTGATGGGATCCGTAGATGAGATTTTCGCTGCGTATTAAGAACTTTCAGTACGTGTGCATTTGCATAGGTTTGTTGACTGAGCCAGGAAGAGATAAGCCGAGAGACCTGGACTTCCAATCTTTCAAGTACAGAGGGTTGTAGTGGAATCCAAATGATTGATAGACTCTTGACTTAGTTTCTATATACAGTCAATACTATCAGTTGACGTCTAACGGATATTTATGACAGACTTGCATTTTTATGTGTTTATTTGGCTGAATAGATTATTCTGCAGAATATCAGCTTACATCAGATTCTCTATGGAGAGATGCCGCCCGCCTACTCTACATATACAGATATTATACACTTTTAGATATTTATGCAACTTTGTGTTTTCAAAAGGTTTATTGCATGTCTACAGATTTACATTAGCATATCCTTATGTATCAGTACCTATATACATGTACAATTTGCAACTACGATGTTGTACATAGCTGTTTGTGTGGAGGCGATCTTTACAGTGTTGTTTATGATCGGACTGACCTTGTCTTGTTCTCTTGACATCGTCGTGCTGTTTCTTCTCTGCATTGAATGACAAGCCACGACTCAACACATGTCACACATTGATTCACCACATCCACCATTTATTGCTTTTCAAACCATTTCTCTACGATTATCATGTACTTGTGAAGAATTTGTGGTTGAATTAAGTAAGGACAGCACAACTCAATTGCATCATCATCTTTTAATTGCAAGTATAAAAGTACACTGCTGTTTACATTGAGTCAGGTTGGAAATTAGACTGTGTGACCACAGAGTATAGAAATCTTTAACATCTCCTTTACATTCACAATCTGGTAATAATAATAAAGTTTTGCTAAATTAAATGCAGTCAGAGATGATATGAATAGTTTACTATTAGCTAATAGTCAGTTCACGACAACGGAATTTGTCTGACTCCTTCAACCTTGGTGGGAGCTAACAATATTTCAAAGAGAGCTGCCAAGCCTGGCAAATTTACGCATTCATTAAAAATAGTGTGCCTCGAATAAATAATGTAGAGTTATGCAAGGGAATTTAGGAAGGATTGTGAGATGCAGTGTAATGGCATAAATGTCTGTGTGCACCTTGGAGCAGAGATTGTAAATTGATCAAAGGACAGTGAATTAGTTGAATTCAATCAGTAAGTTAAACTTCAAATCTATTACTTTGTGCAGCAGGTCGGTTGAGAATTAGACTCAAATGCATTCCAAGTGCCATAATTCATCCCAAATGCTCATTGTATCAAGCACTTGTATTTCTAAACAAGTTTCGATAACTATAACTCTGAGTCCATTGATAAATCGTGTACATATAATTTACAAGAGAGAGTTTGAGAGTAACATTCTTGTGGAGATCACATTATGCCATTGGTCGGCACTCAGAAGTGGATAAGAGTAGATAGGGTTAGCCAGCCCGTGGATTTCATTTGCATTGAGATCACTCTGCTCAGTCATGTCCACGTCTTGTCACTCACCAAGGAAATCAGTCAATCCAGATGTAATGCGATGCTGGCAGTTCTCGATTAACTGTCTTCTAATAGTGTTTACAGCTGCCCAAGTTCAACTCAACCCTCCCAATTGGAAATCTATTTTCATATTGCCTAGAAGTTGTAGTTCCACCCTGCAAACTGCTCACTTGTGATTATTGCCTAACAATGTTCCAAGTGAAGATTCGCCTGTGCGATAATAATAAGACAGTGCGGAGTGCATTAGATTAACTATGTAAGTGTTTTGTTTGGCCTTGCAAAAATTCCCACGCCCATCCCAAATCTCAAGTGTACAGACAGATGACGAGAAAAAGAACTGGAAAGTCTGAACTTGAACACGTTCGTGAATAGCAAGCTGCGCCAGTAAATAGATAAATAAGTGCAGAGAGATACGTGAGAAATGTCCAGCTCGATTCCTTCCAGGTGAAAGAAGGGTTGGCTCTCCATTACATACCTGATCATTACACAGCCTATTGTGCTGCCTTCGGAAATATTTTGTCTGGGCTCTCCATATCATAATACAGACTGATCCGGATTTTTGTTTGCCCCAGAGGATAGGAAATATTAATAATCCCACTCGATCCACTTGAGTTGCTTTTCGTAGTGCCAGCCAACTGACACTCATGCACTGGATAACGTATACACTGCGGATGGATATATGTATGTGTATGTGCAATGTACCTATCTAGTGTGTGTGTATTAGTAATTGCCAGTCAAAGTTGAAGGAATTAAAAGGAAAGCAAAGGTGAGTTGAACTCATGTAAAGAAACGATGGGAATTATTGTGCATTGTTTGTGCGTGGGCGTCTTTGTGGATATTTATATGCATTTATGGTACGTGCAGAAAGCTTCTAATTTTAATTGAAGTTGTCTGAGGAAGGAGGTGTCTTGGTCGTCCCCTGCACTGTTATTAATTACCTAGCCTCAAGAACTTACTCGTCTGCTCAGTTTTCATTTGGCTGACCGGTGAAGACACCAGGGGCTCTTCTCCGCTCCTCCTTCTGGTATTTATCAAGTAATCAGGATTTGCATAATCCGGGAAAATCTGCAAAATCAATACGGATTTAGTTTACATAAAGTGACGACATTTATATTGGTGTGGGAGTGTGCAATTCTGAAATAATGGCTAGTTGGAAGAGTCGTAATAAGACGATTGAGTGCAGCTCAAAGTACGGAGGCTACCAAGTGCAAGAATATGAGCAGCTGGGGCACGGAAATGCGAATACGACGCTGTCGCTGCCGTGTCCGCTGCCACCACGTTGGCAGTCGCAATCAACAGACACAGAGTTAGAGGCAGAGATGCAATCGCTGAATTGTAACATCGTCTCACGATTCCTCCGACTCAGAAAACGATCTTCGAAATCCAAATCAAATAGAAATGCCAAGGCGAGAGATAAAGGCAGCTCCGTCACTCTCTTCTCCAAGGTTCGTCAAGTCAAATGAATATATTTATCGATTATCCCTAGGAGTGTTTCTGCAGCATCCCCTCTTCAATGCGTATTGTATTGTGTGTGTGTGTTGGCAGCAATTTATCGAAGAATAGAATCCTCCGTTTAATTCAAGAGCCTCGCTGGCCATCCTCATGATGATGATCATCTTCTAATCATCGATTCAGGTCCAATTTCAATGTAAACGGAGCTAATTCTATTGTGCAGAATATTCAACGTTTCCCCCGTAGCAAAGAATGAGACGTTGTGAGATAATGCGATGGATTCTTTAGAAAAGGATTCTGCCGTCTGGGCCTGTCTTGCGATTAGCCTTTAGCTCTATTCTCTTCTGTTACTAAGGTCTGATCTGATGTGGATTGGTTGGCCCATCTGATCGCTGCCTCGTAATTCAGTGCTAATCACAATGATAATTATGGAAGTACCGAATATTTCGGCTTTTGGCCATCTCGAATTCAATTGTTTGACTCTTTTCTCTCTTGCTCTCACCAAATCCTGTCAGAGATGACAGCTAACAAGAACAAGGAACAGAACAAATCTCTAATAAGTATGCACATTCTCTAATGCAGTAATAAGCAGTTTATCCCATTGTTAGCCTACCATCTGTTTATTATTTAGTGCCCAGCTAAGAGATATGAGATAATTTAAAGAGTTTGCCAAAAGCAAACAATGAAACCAAGCAAACCACGCAGTGCAGATTTCATTCAGTCATGATTCTAATTTTTAGACCAGCATTTCTGCTAGACGAGTCTAGCAACATGCAAAATCATGGATTATAATAATAGATTGATATACGCATGCATGAGTCAAGTATAAATCAATTGTCAGCCCACGAACCACAGACTCAGTTAATGCTCGTCAGGTAAACCAGAATGCAAAAAGCCTCTGTTTACATATGAAACCAATTTAGACGCACACATAGATATCTAATAAACATAAATGCTGAGAAAATCAAGGTGTGCAGCATTTCTGCTCATACCTACAGCGATAAGATTGTGTTTAGGTTTGTGTGGCATAGCGTAACATATTTTTTACTAATTAAAATCTGGGAATTGGAACAGGCGGAAAATCGTGCAGAATCTCTTAGTCTTCTAAAGGTCTAGTCCGTGTCTATTACATCTTCATTGTCGTATCAACCTTTTTTGTATTCCTTCGTCCATCACACACACTCAATCTGATGTATCGCATAGCCAAAGGTGCGCATTTCCTTTTGTTTTCTTCGCTAATTAAATATTTACCCCTTAACTGTTGTTTCTCTCATATTAAATATTAAACACAAGTAAATGTGTCAAGTCAGAAGAGGCCAGGCCAAGAAATCAAAAACTGTTATGCACCAAAGGGAAAATAATCACTGTAAAGACATTTGCGTGGAAATACAGGATTTAAATAAGAATATCTGAAGAGATAAGGCTAATTGAAGTAATGCAAACCTAAGGGAAGATTTATTATCTATTTTATGTGTTTCAATTAGCAAAGGGAAGTACTTCTACCTTTTAACTCTCGTTCGTATTCTCTCCCCTCTCTTTTGCGTGTATATTAGCTATCTACCTGATACTCCTTAGGATGTGTGTTTGCTAAATGTACATATGGCAAAGTACATCCATATTCTTGCTTTATGCGTATCTTAAGCTAGAAATGATTATGATAAGTATAATAAGTAGTAATAACGATAATGTTTATCGTGTCATCATTATCATTTTAGGTTTTGTCATTAAACGAAATGCCTTTCTTGCTGAAATCAATATAGACTAATCTACATACGTACACAGAGAATGCAGAGTAAATAGGTTAGAGTGTGGACGACGCTAAGAAAAAGGGCATCTAGCATTTCGAGAGATTTATGGAATGCGATTTTGTGTTCTTCCCCTTTATGATCTTGTTAAGACAATGGAATAGTGAACCGTAAATGGATGTGTTTGCTAATGCAAAGTCAAGACTAATCGCTCGTAAGACGGTTAAACTTAATGACAGTATTTGTGCAAAGGATCTCGAGCAAAGAGGCAGAGACAGACGGAGGATTAATGTTCATTTCACTCCCAATTCTCACTCACGCAGCTTTATTTCACATTGTTAGTCTTCTAAATGGCAAGAGCGACTTGACTGTCTTCTGCACAGAGAGACTCCATGTACATATAAGTCATTACATCCAAATTGCATTCATTATACTCAAGTCGGGCAGGTGAGTATGTTATCCACTTAATGAAAACAGATAGATAGACTGATGAAGTCAGAGCAGAGACTTACATCCATTAAATTACCATCTAATTTGAATTTATTTCCATTTTCGCATATCAAACAAATAATAGAATACAAAACAAATGAAAGGCAATTCATAACCAGTACATTTCGCTATGCAAATGCATTTTAAATATTGTAGTAACAGAAGTGCGTGAGTTAGCAGGTACAGATAAGCGATGAAATGTTTCAATTGTAAAATAAATGAGCATAGGCTCAGAGGGAGCCGTGTAATTACTATAGTGGTAGGGCATATTATAATTTGGCCAAGTGAGTGGTTTCCTTTTCTCTCATCTGGTTGATGTGATGTCATTGTTTTACTAGAACAAGTGGAGATGAAAAATACGCTGTCCTGTCTTGTCGCTCATGTTCTGATCTGTTGTCCTGCTGTTTTTTGCGATGCGCATTTCATCGAATTGTCATTGTTGTTCTAGTCCATGCCGATTGTTGTCAGCTCTTTTTCTTTTTAATTTAATCCCGATGAATTCCTCCAACTCTCGACTGCATGTAGTAAACACTCCTGTCATGTCCACTCTCCCTGCTAAACTCCTCAACTACTCACATCCTGTCTTCATTGTTTTTCGAATATATTTACTACTGCATAAATAAACGTACGTTTGCATCAGATACTCTTCCAGTTGTCATCAACATTGAAATAAATGCTTGCTTACGATTAGTTAGCTATGATTACACAGACATTCGCTATACATACAGGCACAGTCTATCAGACTGATTTAATCTCTGGACTCACTCCATGCTTCAGTTTCATGTTATGCCTATCAACACTACTCATTTTTATTTTTTGTCATGCCCTACTCACAGCATACAAGGATACAGTTACGCTTGCTCATAAACACAAGAATTTTTATCTACTACAAGAAAACATTCTTGATTTCATATGGCATGGTTTTGAATTTATAAGACGTACACAACATAAATTCATTCTAGTGTATAAGCATACATAATTGTATTAGGTATATAATTTTTATACTTAGCACATTGCATTGATTAGAAACGCGACTTCCTTATAAAAGAATCGATTCTATTCGATGAGTACCATCAATGATATGTGCAAGTATAATTATATTCATAGTAAATAGGTACGTAGCTTTCAGCATACCAATCTCACATTATTTTAATAATAATAGTCTTGTGTTACACAGAATCTACTAAGCAATTTACAGAAAAGTACACTAGTGCGTGTACTAAATGGTATGAAACAGGTGCTCCCCTGTTTGTGACAAAGATAATGCTGTACTGGTATTAGCTACACAATAAAAGTTCTGATGTATGATATCCTTTTCGAGATATTTTACAATTCTAGTAGTAAACATCCAATGTCTGCATAATATTATGAGGTGGAGGGCGAAGCACGTACTTGATAGTTGTTGTGCACAGGTATTTTATATTTATTCGGGTCGTCGGATGTGTCTGTCCAATGTTAGCTATTAATAAGGAAAGTTGTATGTAATGCTTGCAGACAGAGACTTTGTTTGAGTTGCAGCAAAACGAGATAATAGTGAAAGGATGTTGAAAAGGTATAATTATAAAATTGTGTTAAATGGATGTCCTGTCTGTTTAATACTCAAATGCAAGTTTGCAACTATTTGCTACTTGCTGCGAGTGACTGGACTGACAATGGGACAATTTAAGTGAAACTTGCTTCGTTGCATTGTGTAGGGCAGACAAAACTTGCTCGGCCACTTAAACTTAAACTCTGCTTTGTGTGTGTATTCATGTTCAGTTTGTGTCTTATGCTAATGTGTATAGGGGTCCCTGTCTCTCCTATTTATGATGTGGTCTCATCCTCTTCTTCCACGCAACGCGATATTCATTTCGGCGGTAGTCACCACGAAGATCGAGGAGTAGTGCTTAACATTATGACGATGGTCTTGCAGATATCTGCTGCACTCACTTGGATCTTCTACTTGTGCTCCTCTTCAGGTTGGCTGCGTTTGTCTTTGACAAACAGGATGAGAACTTCCTCTCATTTATTTTATGTATTCCACTCAAACGCAAGTCTCACTCGCTTGCTCTCCTTTTGGTCTGTAAATATGCAAGAAATGGAAAACTCTTTGCATTCATACAATAAGTCTGTACTAAATTACATTAGGAATTCATAGAAAAGTAATTTAATTTCCTCACCACTCCACTCTGCACTGTCTGCACTACAATGCAACAATAGAGAACTTTTTATACCACTTATCTATATCTTTGCACAAAGTATGCAAAATATTAAAGTCGTAATAAGGATATTGAATAGCTATTTACTATATGGTTTGAGATTGGAAGAGTTGAGAGTGAGTACCCAGTATAGTACCATATACTAGTAGTAATGATGTTAAGTATTCTGTTGTTCTGTCGGGTATTGTGTAGATTGCCACTACGCACTGATTTATTCGGTAGTAAAATAAAATGAAGCTTATTGTGTATGGAATTTCCAGTGAAAGGTAAACGAAGTACATAAGTGAGTGAGCATTTATTATGCAGAATATCAAGTAACCTGATCTGTGTGCTGATAAGGTACAATCAATACCTTAGGTGGATTTAGACAACTTGAGAAAGGGATGCAGTAAATATTGTATCGATTCCAATTTAACTAGGAAAACATGTTGAGCAACCTCATAAATAATCACAGGGAATTTGTTCTCCGGGGAGCATTCCTCTCGCATTTCATGTTTGATTTGATTTCACTCAAGATTCGGTTCAATTCTACTGATTCTCCTGACTGTCGACGTTTTACGACATTACCAAGATGAAATGATCTCCCTTCGTACCTGCCGGATGTTTATGTGCCCTGCAATACTTCTATTGTGTGTTAAGTACATTCTCCCGAAGTAAATTCTACTCAGAAAATGGGATGCACTGAACAAAGGGAATTCCTCGCTCGTGAATAATTCATTAGCACTTTACGCACCTCCTCGGGATTTATCTGTTTTAACAATAGAGACTGAGAGTGGATTCAGTGGAGAGGAGCTTAGGAATTACCAATTAAATTCTGCTCATTCTGCTCTCCTACTATTTCTGGAGACTGCCATAAAAATCTACGCGGATTAAGCTAACCTTGTTACTTTCACATCAACCTGCATCATATGGATTACAGAGCAACAATTACATAGCTATAAATGGGAAACACAAACTCACAATTTTTATATTTATGATGCCTCTTACTTTAGCTAAGAACTTATTCAGTCTGGGTTTATGTAACCTATTAGGACATTATGGGGGAATAATCATATGGAATTACATGACCAGAGGAAGCTTCGGTTGGTTGCTCTCTGGATATCTAATCCCTGTAATTGACACTGCACTCAACTTTTCTGAAGAGTCCTCTGCTCACTCTCTCACTTGTAATTTTCATAAATGTCCAGGGGTCTCGTCTAACGGGATTCTCTATCCGTCATTATCATATCTACATAAGTATGTTGTGCATTATGTACATTTTATTGCCTCTGCTGTCTTGAATTTAACTGCTCCACTCACAAATTATGCATAGGGACCACTTCTCTCCTGTGCCCATAACATATTAATACCTGCCCATTAACCTAGGAAGAAGGAGCAGGGAAGGCATAACTTTAGACATAATATGCCTACATATAAGGCTCCGTGTTTATTTTCTGCTTGTTTATAGTCACTTCACCTCGCAGTAGTTAATCCTCAACTATTAAATTCAAATTCAATTGAATTTGGGATTAGAGTGAGAGTACTTATTATGTGTGTAAATGAGTCTCACTTAAGGTAACCCAAGTCTCATAACTTTGCGTCAGGGGGAGATTTTTATTTCTCACAAAGGAAAAAGAGTCTGCCTCCAGTCCTACATATTACTAGGCACAGAATATATTATTTCCTTCCACAACAGACACCACTGCAACTATCAATTCAGTCAGTCAAGTCAGTCAGGGCTGTGCAGGACCACTCGGCAGATCCCACCAGACCAGAGTCAAATGAAAACATGAAACATGTGAGGCTGGATCTGACAGCTATTAATAATGTATAGGAGGAGGAGATCGGAAATAGCACTCTGTACATAACACTACAAATATATATTTCTATAATAATGCTGCATAATATATCACCATATTTATATACTCAGATTAGTATTGCGTGACCTATCTACTTATATAGTGTATTGTAACACCCTCGGTATAAGTACCTACCTACACACATAATACTGTGTCTGTAGGTATTTTTGTGCGAGTAAATTCTGTCGATGGAATATAGGCAAGTAATGCAGAGAGAGGGAATTAACACTTAGTAAAATGAAGTCGGTTAACTGCTGAGGATGTTTAAAAGGCAGTTGTTACATAATGGCGAAGGATTGAGCTGGGCACATTCTCCTGCACAGACAATGTAAACAAATACCCCCTTCGTGGTTTTCTCGGTATTAATGTCTATGCCTAGCTGAGTGGAGGAACTGCGTTGGTAATCTCTTCGTTTCTACTTGGCATTAGCAGATGAGATGTTGTTTTCCTTTTGAGTATGTAAATGCCCACTAACCATCATCAACCCTCCTGTCCCCATTTACCACAGCAGAACATCATCAGCCCACTAAAATACAACTGCTACGACAATAAGAAGCAGGACTAACGAGATTTTTATGACACTACACAGCAGTTAACAAATGCAAATGTTGTTTACCAGGTTAACTAATCCCAATAAGTACATTGACAGACTTCAATTTAGTCAGTAGCCTACAGAGTATTAGAATGAGCTGTACATTAGTTTTAAAAGCTACTCTCAATTAAATTATGTAATAGCCACAAAGAATTCAAAAAATTGATCTGGGATAGCTCTATCAGCAGATTAAGCTTCGGTGGACATATTTTAAGCGTTTTTGTTCATTTCAATAGAGAAAAGATTAACTCTCAAAAGTCAGAGTGGGATAATCATTTATAGCGTTTCAAATGCTGACAGTATAGTTTGAACTTTGAACAGATGCGATAGCTTATATTCTGATACTTTAATTGCATAATACAAGTTTTTATCTGTTCTTAGCATATCGATGGCTTTATAAATAACACTATTATTATTTAAATTACAGAGTAGTTATAAGAACATCTCCATATTAGTATGTATCTTAGTTATGCAAGAAGATTATACATGATCAGTATGTATGATACTTGGAGAGTGCCAAGGAGCATGTGCATCTCTTGTGGCAGCTTCTTGTGGAGTCTCCTTCTAGTTAGTCATAAAACGTGTTCAGAGAAATCAGTGCACATTATGTGCTCTATTAATAGGGACTAGTGATTTTGGTGTCAATATGCCAAACCAATCCAGAGTCAGATGAAGCACAGTTAAGTATAAGTTAGTCTGCTTAAAAGCCAGTTAAGTATGAACAGGCCATTTCTATTGCTAAGGTGCAATTATCATAATAAGAGTCGTGCAGTCTCCTTGCAGTTCCCATTCTCATTTCCTTTAATTCTTTACACTTGAGTTTAATACGTTCGTCTCGGGTCTGTTGTCTCCTCTCTGTATCTGTGCCACTATTTATAATTTTAAGTGTCCTGCATGCTGACTGCGAATGAAAATGGAGTTGGGTGTCTTTGGATTTCTCTGGACAGGATTTACTTCCATGACATGACAAACATTCTTCACTCTTCTCCATTTAACCTCACAATACGCATTGCTACTTTTTTATTCTGCCCTATGAATAATACAGATTCGAAATTCGTGTACACGTTTTAAACGAAATCAATTTCTTCAAGCCTGTGCCTTCGGTCTACAAATTCTAAGCACTCCTCTTACTCGTGAACCTACTCTATATGATAATAGGACATAAATAAACCATAGTAACAGATATAAAAAAGTTGCGACCGAATTAACTCGAATTTATTTGTAGAAGAACCAATTAATTCATTCGTAGAAGAACGAATTAACTGAAATCTCAGACCTCCCTCATACCTAGTTGTCTCAGAACTCCCCTACCTAGTTTCTCA
>JABASH010003441.1:0-16481 GCA_019776445.1 Tomocerus maximus | reverse complement strand
CTTCTGTTATATACATTATAGTTCGCAATTCCTTCCAAACAAACCATACAATAGAATTAATTATAAAACAAAAGGCTCAAAGTAAATTATGAGGCCATATCTCTTTATGAATAGGAGTAATGCCCAACTACCTAGAAGATTGGTTAGGTATGTACTCGTAAATGCGCTCTGTGGAAGTACCTGTTCCTAGCCACCAAGTAGGCTATAATTCTTCAAAAGTACCTCCAGCTTCCAATTGTACCAATTGTATGTACCATAAGTACAGTATTATCATTATGCTGACCATTGTTAACTGTTTTCTACTATCTGTGTATATTATGTGTACGTTATTATAGCTTGAACATTAATTTCTGCCATTCTTATTAAGACACAAGGAAATCATTTGTATTTAACTATCTGTATTTTTATTTTCACTTTTAAAAATGGTAACGTTGCTACATGATTTGTCAACACTTTAAATAATTTTCACTATAATATGATGATAATGCACAAGAATAAATAATATTAAATAATTGTTGCTTCTGCGCTTTTTAATGCCATAATGTTATTGTCGTCAGATATTAATAACAATCATTACTATGGGCTCATAGACTTATTTATCATCGGTGATTAGTATTTACTTTCATTACTATCCGTATCTATCAGCTTCAACATGACTTAATACAATATGTACTCCTATTTAAATGGCGGGATGAAATTCTTAAAGTGTAATTAAGGATTAAGGAAACCTGTAAATACCGGTGACAACCACGAGTTATTGCTATTGGAACAGGAATTACGTTGTACCAATTGCCTAACAAGAGAGAGACCTATAACCCTGATACTAACATTTTACTGTTATTATTATTTGCTTCTAAAATTCATATTGCATCGTAACAATAACAATTAAATGCGTAGGGCGTAGATGTGCAATTATCCTTCTTGTACAAAACCTTATAGGTAAGTGGATCCTAACTATATGGGTACCCCATTATAGGAAACCCACTCTCATGGCCATCTCAAACTGCCTCATATTATATTGTTTCGCTTTAAATACTTTTTTACTTCCTCTTCATTTCGTAGCTTAGGATTTTGTCTGAAGCATTTTGACATAAGCTATTGTCTTCAGAAATTAGTGGAAATATCATTGTCGATGTTAAGTTATGGATTCTCTGTACTGTCCAGTGTTTTATTTGCCACCGGCTAGTGGCTAAAATGGTTTTAAAATGGGTAAAATTAACTTAAAATAAAACAATTTTATCAAATTATTGCTGACCCATTTAAGCATTTTAAACTCAAAGGCTATTAGGGACTACTTTTTCAGGAGGAGTATTAACGGTGCTAGGCCATTTTAACCACTAGCCCATTTATGCCATTGTAGACCATTAAAGCCAGGTGGCTGGCTAAAATGTAAAAAAACGGCTAAAATAAAATACTGGTTATGTCTCAGAAATTAATCAAAATCAAACATGTTTGAATAAAGTTGAAATAAATATTTCTGTATTGGCACGTAGGTATGTATATAATTACTTATATGTATATCAAAGCGAATCAGTACAATTTAGCTTTCAAATGAAATATACAAGATAGGCACTTAAAGACCAAAGTTCTGCTTGTGACAAGACCTAGCTATAGAATTTCATCACGTTTCATCGATAAGTACAGATATAGCTAAAAAAAGTTATAAGTTTTCTCCTATTTAGGATTCCAGATCCAAGATTCTAATTATTTTCCTGAAATATAATTCTACGAATTTTAATATTGCAACCTTTCAGAAGAAAATGTCTGTCTGAAAATACTTTATCAGACAGATAAAATATAATGACTTGATCTATAACATATTACAGCAAAGGACTCGTCTTTTATACATGCTGAAGTAGAATGAGCATTGCTGATACATTTTGATGACATAAAAGTCAATGGAGTTATAATCGTTCATACATAATATTGTTAGACCATTTAAGCACTATCGTAATGGCTGGCAAATAAAAATATGACGAAAACGCTTCATAAATATGGAGATAACGGGAATTGAACTTTTCTATATTGTCAGCATTCCGAAGCAGAAGGAAACTTACTCCAACCAAACTACTCACTAAAGCATCCCAACTCTATAGCTTACTTACCGTAGTCTTCCGAAAAATACCATGGAACTACTGGTACAATGAAACATTATGCCCATTTGCCTATAAATTTTCCATGAAAATCCCAAAACAAAAACTGTATGATCTAAAATAATTAAAATTAAATTATCGCTTGTTTTCTTATAGCTATATAATATTTTAGAAGCTTTATAATTTTGCTAAAAATTTGTATGTTGCATCAGAGAAAGATTATTTGGTCAGGCTTTTTAGATAATAAAGTAGCGACAACAAACTTTTCGGTCATTATTTTCCAGGTTACGTATTTTCAATAATAAGGTGTCAGATATAATAGAATTCTGTATTCTCTGGAGAAGCAACTTTATGCATTTACAGATACTTACTCCAATACATCGTACCATAATATACATAATGTATATTATGTACCAAATATATTCCATTGGCATCCTTCGGTGCACAACAAATGTCTTATAAAAACCATTTCTGTATCAAAGAAAGAAATCTGCACAAAAAATAAGGCACTCAGATTTAGTTGGCCACTTGAATGGGATCTTTGATACCAAATGTAGCGAAGCTCATAGTTCCTTTCTCATAAAAGTAACTATTATTGGGAAATGCAACTTGATAAAATAGGATTCCATATGGTCAATAGCTAATTTAGGTAGATACTAGTAATAATAGAGTATGAAATATATAGATGCAGGGAAGTTTATGGACATAAGAGACAGAGATCTATCTGGAAGATGTTTTTTGTCATTTGCTTTAGTGTCACGTCTTCTCAAATCAAGTCAGATATATAATGTTAAGGCACACAACATAAATCTCTAGTATTGTTCTTTACTGTGAGTCTCACTTCCATCCTCCTCATTAAGATGTCTTCTAGTTTATCTACTGTGATCCGAAAAGCAGGAAAACCCTTTTCCATTTATCTGAGCAAGACAACAAACTAATCACACACAAGCTATTTCCAGCATCTTAGTTCCAGTACAAATGACTCTTTGCCGTTCACCTGCAGATGGAATAGAAAATTAAGAGCGCGGAGTGACAATGAAAGACCCAAGTGATATTAAACTTAATCAGCACATTAGTTCTACAGTGAAATTCTATTAGGTAGAAGGTGGCCGTAATTGTCTAACGTCTTAGTCTCGCTATCTCAAAGATTTTCTTCGGGGCTCCAGGATATCTCATCTTACCCAGGCATCTATTCAAGTCCTTATTTATATCTTACTTTGGAATTTTCCTCTCTTAATGCCTACCCTTAGGAAATTTCTTTGTGCCAGCAGTCGGATGGCTTCATCTTATACTTATTTCCGTTGCAGCGACTGCTAAATTGTCTGGAACTAGTTATTTTTGGAACTTAGAGGGCTCATTTATATTACACAGATCAAATAACCTTCTATTGCTTTGAACTTAGCTTGCTCTCTTGACTTAAGACTAATTTGTCCCGGACAAAGTTTTAAAACTTGAAATGTCAAAACAGAAGCAAGGTCTTCCTTTGACATCATTTAAATAACTATTATCCAATTTACTCACCAAACCATTTTCTTCCCCTATCTTATTATTTTAGAAATTATTTATGCCCCTAAAGTTATGCCTTTTCGGTCAAGCCAACTTTATTAATGGAAATATAAATACTTATCTATTCACATATGACTATTATATTCATTTTTTAGGAAAACCATTGTACTTATTAACTATTGTATTATGTATGCTTCCAAATATTGTAAGCATATTACATCTAAAATGTATTGTAACAGAGGAAACAGATGCCCAACTGACAGTGTTTTATTTTAGCCGTCTTTTTTACATTTTAGCCAGCCACCTGGCTTTAATGGTCTACAATGGTATAAAATGGCCTAGTGGCTAAAATGGCATATCACAACGTTAATAATCCTCCTGAAAAGGTAGTCCCTAATTGCCTTTGAGTTTAAAATGCTTCAATGGGTCCAAAATGGAATTAGATCGACTTCTCAACCGTTATAAACCAATTTCACAGCAATAATTTGATACAATTGCTTTAAATTGAGTTAAATTTTGTTTTTTGCCATTTTAGGCCATTTGAGCCACTGGCCAATAAACGTTTTAGCCAGCCATTAGGCCATTTAAACCACTACCATTATAGCCACCAGCCAGTGGCTAGTCAAACACTGCCAACTGATCAACATTGATAAATCATAACCCATGTCCATAATGCCCCACAATCGCACCTAACGTAGAAGTCATTTCGAAGATGCATATAAATAACACAGGATATTGGGAGTTATCATTTCTACAGAATTTCGCTTTGATTTTTTAAGTAAAAGTGATAAAATTTCAAGTCAGGATTTTGTAATATATGCAGATTAATTTTAGCTAAATTATTACAATTGTTTTGATAGTAATATTAAGTAGTAACAAATAAATAAATAATAATAAATACTATGTAGTAATAATAATTTAATCTTCTGAATCTTCTCAGTATATTTGTCGCATAGTTTACTGATATAAATGTTCAACTTGTCTATTGTAGTTGCTCGGCATCATGGCGAATATTATCTTTATTATATTAATGTTCAACAATGAACTGCCTGAGATAGATATAAATTGAAAGAGCTAATAGTAGACTGGGAATAGGTATTTTTGGTCAGGATGTTACATATCGTGTCATTCCCCAGTCAAGTCAGGACATAATATAATACGCATAATGAGATCAGATGAGAATACGCCTCCTTTGTATGGTAGAGTAATAGATTAGCTTACACAATCAGTCGTATGCTAATAGCCATGCTCTTGGGTTGAAGTACGTTTTGTAAGAATGCCTACTTTTGTCGTCTAACAGCATAATTTGAGTAAATTGGATAGGATTGGATAGCCATTTTCAGTGAGTCCAGTGGAGTACTATGTCATGACTTTTTAGTGAATGCAACTAAGTAACTAAGTCTGTGCATGTAGATGGGTTTCATTGGCATCGCATGTTAGCTTCGCTACATGTAATAATAATATGTTGGACGGAACAAACATTACTTACATATAAGTATTCACATAAGACGGGACGAGATAGAAAGCAGACACATAAAACTCGGCAGCTCGAAAGTCCCAGAACATTCCAAGCGACAATTCGGTCGACTGCCAAATAGCCAAGATAATGTGAAAAAACGAGTCTAGTGAACCCATTGTGCAATTCTATGCACAAATATTAATGACGATGGATTGAGGAAGCACATCTGTCTGAGTATTGTTTGTACCGAAAAGTGTGAATTCGGGTTTCATTACAATCGGAGTATTTTCGGAGTATTTTCGGAGGAGTGAGGGAAAGTTTTCGGAGAAAGGGTAGCTTAGTTAGGTATGTGTGTAGTTATATAATTTGGGCTGAGTAGTTGCGTTGACTTTGGGGCTGGAGTCTGCTGGAGTTGTGTTGAGGCAAGAGTCGCTTAAATGTCTGTTCCACTATAAGTTACCCGTCCGTTGCTCAAGAACCGGGTAGAAAGAACTAGTTTCTCGCTTCGCCTCTTGTTCGCCGTCTCGGGATACTCAACTTTGTTCTTGACTGCGCCGACGAAGCCTTCTTATCTCTCTACTCCGTCCACTCTATACGACAATAGAGCCAGGACCTAGGAAATGGAGAGCTGTAGCACATGCTACCCGATTTCTGGAATTTCGGAGGATCCTACTTAATGGTTATATTTAATACATGCCTTCAGCTACGTAACGAATGCTGTATCCACTCCACACACTCTGACCTGACATACAGCCGCACTAATGCATGCTAAGGCAAGGTGTCTAATACTCGTCACTACCTAATCCTGCCATTACTGCCTATACCCGGGTTAACCCGCTCAAGTCCTGCAGAGACCGCAACACAATGAATATCACTGTGTCAACTGAATTCAACTGACTCACTCGACTCAAACTCCACTCACGGACACTGAGACTCTATCCTAACTCTGCTCCTACTCAACCCACTATACTTACACTTTGCAGTTCCAATTCCACTCAAACACTTTTACAACATTGCCCTCGTAGTGTCTTCTACCAATTCGGCGACTCTTGTCACTAAGGACAAAACTCAGACAGATTTATTATTCTTGTAAACATTTATTTTAATTACAAACTCCCGAACTCCGTACCAAAATATTATTAAATACTGCACTCTGCACTAGATTGTTTTAACGGGAGGTAGAAAAACTAGATTTCAAGAGACCGGATGAACGACGAGCAATAAGGTCTACATTTTCAATTTTCCAAGTAAAACCCAGGTTTTGAAAAATATTTCGTAATTCGGGGTCCTTTACGATTTAGTGCAAAATTTACTTCTAAATAAATGGAAACAAAAAGGGATGGTCTGGAGAAATAGGAAAAATTTCAGTTATTATGGTGTCAGAATTGGTATTATTCTTTCGCAAGATATCCTTTTACTGTAATAGTAAAGTCCAAAAATAAATTTTGAATCCAGTATTATAATAAAGTTGCTTGAGTAGATATCACCGAATGTACAATATTTTCAGTAATTGGACGCATTATAGTTTCATAGAAAAGTTCTCGGTGGGTCTGTCACCCAATCATACAACATTAATCATTTTCAAAAATTTAGCTGTGTAAAAAGAAATTAATGCAAGAACCGTAGATTAGTTTTTCTTGCAGATGTCCTTCCGGAAGCATATTTTATTTGATTCTTTGGCCATAGCTCTAACCCAATCGATAACGTAACGGAATGAGAAAAAGGGTTCGGGTGGTGGTGGATTTTGTATTTTCTGTCTTTATTATAGTGATTATAAGATGGGTTGTATGGTAGTGATGTGCATAATGTAACAGGAAAAGCAATCCAATATGTGGGACTCACAGAAGCCGACTTTTGGTTTAGCATGCATGTGTGGTTTGTGCGGAGTATGTTACGTAGTAGTTGATAAAAGTCCAATGTTCATAATGGAAGAACCTAGAGAGACAGCCCATGCATCCCGGTCCGGGCTCTTTTTTCACAATGGGCTTAGGAAATCACAACGTGGGTTCAATTCAATATCGAGTTGTTTCTTTTGAAGAAAGTTTGCATGTAAAGCAGGAAGCCTAGGCTAAAAGTTACCTGTGCTTTTGTTTGTGTGTACAGCATTTAGGGAAATGGGTATCTTATCTACTTCCTATATAAGTAGGCATTTAGTTGGATAGCACTCGGTAGGTCATATTTAATGAGACCTAAATATTTTGTGTTTGCCTGGATTGGTAGACGTGAGTGTGTTCCTCGTGTCCATCGAAAGGTATGTTTTTCTGATTGTCATGTCAGAGAGGCTATTATTACGCTCCGTAGTAAAGTGAGTTAACTAAAGGAGAGTGAGAATCAAGTGGAACTCCGAACTGCACCGAGATAAATCGAGCAGAGCTTGACACAGCAGAGACTCCATTCACATTGCATCAGAGAAGTACTCGAGACAAACAAGTCAGTACTCCTCAGTTCGGCTGACTCTGGCCTGGTCTTCTGCTCCTCAATGCTCTCTGGCCCGATTAGACCAGCATTTATATAACACAAAATGCATTCTTAGCTTTTGCTATTAAATAATATAAATCCTTGTTGGAAGTGGTGGCAGGCAGGGAAGGTGGAGAACTAGATAGTAGCACAGTGTAAGTACGAGCCAGTGCGAGTGTGAGGTCTTGGAGCAGTAATAGTAACTAAAGCTGTCGACAAAACGCATTCCAGTCTGAACTGCAACACCAGAAGGGACGAGATACGTCGGGTTTTAGCAGCAGAGAGTGCAGTGAGTGCTTGAATTTAACGATAGCCGAGTCGAGATGCCTACCGACACTCTCGCTTTCTCCTATTTCCTTTTCATTGAGAAAGTTCACAGAATATCAGATCTACTTATAGATACAATAAGATTCATTATACACTGACCTGGCCTGACTCTTCGAGAATCACTTTTGTGTCCAAGTGGGAAATCTAAAGTGAGACTTTGTACTATTTTTTTATTTCTGTGTGTTTTTAATCAAACGCTCCAGAGTTTCCGTATTCGTCTTGTAATCTTATGAGTGTGTTCTAGGGAAACTTGCTTAATCTAAGTAAATAGAAACCAATTACTTGAAATTCGTCAGACCTACACCAAAGACAGAGTAAGTGGACAGAGTGGAAATAGGCTCGATGAAAATCCCACTTCCACGACTCCTAAATACATAAAACAAGAGATTGTTGTAAGTTGAGCGTGTACTGTGTTCTCGGCAGTGTACTGTGTCTAGGCAGTGTGCCCTAAGTGTGTGTATGGCATTAGGTAGAAATAATATATTTATATTAGCTCCGTTCGATTGAAAAACATCGAGAAAAGAGAGAGTGGTCTGGCTGGGCATGCCATCTGATTCGATTTCCTCCCCGTCAGAGATAAGTCTGGTCTATATACCTCAGACAGACTCACTCGCTCTGAGTGGCACTCTTTCTCTCAAGACCAAACTTAGTACCTAGACTAATAATAAGTAAGAGACTCGATAAGACTTCTCCGTTTATCTGTACATGCTGCTATCTCCGGACAATCTTATAGTGTACTCCGTCCCGGCATTGCCATCCCTCACTATTGTCAACTCACTGACTGGGAAAAAATTCGCAAAGAGCGGAAACAAATACATTCATTCAAGAGTCGGTCTCTTCCTTTCATCCTCCGCACTTCTCAGTTCTCTGTTTGCCAAGGACCCCAAAACACATTTCCAATTTTCGACTGTATTCTTCGTCATCATTCAACCCACCTAACATCTCTTATATTCATCACACACTTTCTCATTCCCTCGACGTTCCTCCGACTCTTCACTACACACAGCTAATTCAACTCCAATTTTTTTCACACAGTCAAACAAAAACCGACAAACGACCCGCTAGGATTGAACCAAGTGACTCTTTTCATTACACTGTGAAGAGTGCTATATACACGCCTCAACTATCTCTAGAACATCACTATCGACTAGTGAAATTCAATTGAGCTGTCTGTCGATCCTCTTGACAATACCTGGTGATCTATGCAAAATTGCTAACAAAACCATAATAGAATTGTAACTAGCTATCAGCAAACAGTCGAGCACTATATCAATTTACAGTTATTATACTCACTAGGGAATTTAAAGATATACCCAATGAATACAGTTACATGTTATTAACCAATTTAAGTCACGGCATGCTTTTACTAACCTAACTACGATACTAAGCTGTGGTCTCCATTAACTAACATTTCTCACAGTTGTGGGCAAAGCCAAATGAGTTTTAAGTGCTCAAATTAAAACCTCTAATTCAATTACCTTCAAACTTGATAGTTAAAGTTTAAACTTCAACTCACTGGATTCTAGACCTTCTATGTTGTCAACCAACTCAAAGCAAACAGTTTTCTGTTTATATCCACATAACTAAATGAGAAATGGAATACTTTCACCGTACATTTCATAAAGTATACAAATAATAGTAATGTTTACTCTGTGCGCGGTGCAATCAACTCAGATATACCTCCAAATCTCGATAAAGTCAAAACGAATTGAATAAATTACGCAAACTACGCTAAACTTCTATCGAAAACTTCAGAAGTAATCGATAAATGTTTCTCAAGACAATCAACAATGAAGGGAATGCATTTATGGCCGTGTCACATGATGTCAATGTAAATTAATTTAAGCAAATCAAATTACAAGACTTAGTCGTTACCAGATAGTATCATGGTTCCTTGACATTTGATGGAATTGTAACTATACGCGATGTTCGTCATATTATATACTGCGCTACCGGTATTACAGATATAAAATTGGTATTGTGTCCACAGTTATTGTTCAGTGATCAGGAAAGTCGTCTTGCTCATATTATAAATTAATTTTCAAAGAAAAGTTGTGTTTGGATTTAAAATGTACAAAACATTTTACTATTGCGCGAGCGACTCGTTTGGAATATAAAAGCAAGAAACTTAAAAGAAAATGAAGAAACTTTAAGACAGATTGTGAAACTTGAGTGATATGTACATTGTATGCGAACGTACACTGTTTGCATATGAATTCAAGGTGGATATTGTATAAGGGCCATATAAATAGCCACTATAAAACTTTATTAAGTAGGTACACATTTATTCCCATGGCATATAAAATAATTTCCGTTTTCAAAAAATTAGACGTGATAAATTGGAAATAACCAGTGGGAGCTGTGGAGCTGGTGCAAGTTGCGATTTTCGTTAAAACAATATTCTTGGTTTTTGTGGAAATACTGACATGTCCTTTTTATATAGAGCATTTGTTAAGAGGCGGGTGGCTGAAAGTACAAGTAAAGAAAAGAGCATTCTCTGACAGTATGCATTGAGTTAGAAACAAAGTCTATTGCTGTTCTGTCTGCCTTCTGGTATTTGCCGACTGTCTCTGTGCCTAGTGAGTGTACTTGTCTTGTGCTGGAGGGAAATCCTAATGCCTCTACATGAGTAAATGGAGAGACGAAGAGAGCTTTAAGAGTTTTAGCTCCCTCTCATTTCAGTTCACCGGAGCATGGATAGGATTCCAAGAGAGTAAACTCACTGAGAGCAAAAATATTATGCGAATAAGGCAAAGGTTGCTTCCTGCGGGCCAACTTGTCATCTTTCAGCTTAAACCAAGACTTTTCAAAGCAAAAAAGTAAAATACCTCGACTTAAACTTGTAGGAGACAGAGGTTTTTATTAAAAAGTTAGACTATGCTTCTGCAAAATCTATGAAACTACACTGCAGTTACATAATACATTTAATATTGTCTACGTTTCCCATTTACTGATAACTTCCGACGAGAATTGTTAAATCACAATATTTACGTGAGTTGACTATTAAAATCTTGTTTTCTACATCGATTTAGACACAACTTATGGCTACAGTTAAAATGGCACTTATAGCACGTATAGCTGAATTGTCATATCTAATCTAACCAAAAGATAGCAGAATTGTGTCGCTGAAAACTTTGGAGACAGATGTACGCATTTACGATAAAGTTTTCAAAGTACAAGTATTATCAAGTCTCAAGTGTAACACAAATGTCGACAGAAGATTAGTTCATCGACTCAAACTGTCTTCTCATCACCTTAACAGTTCTCATCTGAAAATTTCTTGCTCTTACCTCCCAATTGCAAGCAACTGGGCAGCAGAACCAGCTTTTCCGCGGTATATACACCACCCGCGTTGATATGACAAAGTTTATAAATATTTTTGCGTTTGTGTGCGCACTTGAGCAACTCAACAGCCACGAAATCCAGTTTCTCATCTCATTCCAAATGCTAATCGATTATCGGTGTAACTGTGCACTTAATATTTACGATTTGTTACACATGTAAGCCCTTTGTCTCCGTTATTTGAAGGCATTCTGTCTCTGCAATCTTCCATTCGGTGGATTTGGTGCTGGCCATTTCTAATTATTTTATGTGCCTGCCTGCTGTGCTCACTGTCGGCATGTAAAATTATACAGGATGCAAATCATCCCACGTTTAAGATTATCTGACGGAGACTGTGTAACAAATGGAATGCAAGAAAGTACAAAAACACCATTTACATTTAATAATAAATGGCACGGACATAAAATCAGACAATTAACCCATTTTACGATGTGTACATTTGTAAGCACATAAGCTACAAAAAAGAGTAATAAAAATAAATAAGTCTACTTCAAGGTTGGGAACTAAAGGATGTGAAAATAATACTTTTGAGAGAGTCGAAACACGTAAAGTATAAAGGTGTACACACGTGTTGTACTAAATACATTTTTGTTAAGAATGTAGTGTCGCTAATAAATAAAGACGAACAACTAAAGTACTGCGAGGCATGAAAGACCGTGTATGTACTTTAGGAAGGAGTAAATAAAGAAAAAATATAAGTATCACAATTACCTCCATTTAGCAAGAGTGAAAGTATTTTCGTGAAATCCAATATTGCTGGTGAGGTAGTGAAGGTTAAATAAGTTCAGGTGTTTAATGAAGATGAAGTTGAGTCGTTTTGAGAACGGGTATGATAGAATGTGGATTCGCTAAAGTTTTTGAGGGCACCGCAAAGAAATTGGACAGAGTAGGGAGTGAAAGCGGAGGAGAAAGGATTATTTGTGTGGTTCAAGTAGTTGAGGAGCCCTTGGAGAAAAGTGTCAGTGGCTCTCGGACTGTGACATTGACTATGACTTTGCATTCACTCCTGGCTCCATTTCTATTTTCATGTGTCCGTGATATGTGTACTATGACTTTTGAAAGTTTCCTGGAGAAAGTTAGGCGTTGCTGTTACGAGGAAAGTGAACTGCCGCTTCTTTCCTGTCGTTCGTTTCCTGGCCAAAACTGTATTAACCCCACATCCCAAGGAAATACTCGGGACAATATTATTGCCTACAGAGTGGCATCAATTTCAAGTGAGGAGAAAGCAAAAGGAAATTCCACTTTTTCTTCTCTTCTCAAAAATATTCTCAGATTGAGTCTGGAGAAAGTGTTGAGTTTCCAGTTGGTCATAGACTCTCATCCGAACATTTACTCGCTTTCTATCTCGCATCTGTAGCCACAAACAGCCGACAATACAGTGAGTGAGTGAGTGAGTGAAATTTTCAATGAAAACCAGTTTCTATGAGAGAAAGCTGCCAGGAGGCTTAACACCCTTCAGGTTGCATTATTGCAGCTGCTGCTACGTTTACCTCTTTCTTCTCTCCTTTGATAGTGTCATGCCAATATAAATAGTCTTTTGTGTCTCCCTCTCCTTCTATTACTCACGTCCACGTCACTCCTTATTTATTGGCAGAAACATTCCCAGCCAAATCTTCTTGGCTCTCCCGAAATGTGAGGTGAGCTCATCTAAAATCTCAACTTACAAAACGCCACTCTCTCCATAATTTAACTACACGTGTATTATTAAGTCCTTTCATCCTGCAGAGGCTGCACTTTCAAAACACACACAGACATAGTAATGACAGAAATTGCTAAATACGTGAATATTTATTACACGCTCGTTGATTCTTCCTTCCGGCCCACCATTTTGCTACACTCGTCTAGTTATCTGCTATTTACATTGGCATGTGAATGTGGTTTTTCTCGAATATTACATGGAATACCGTCAATTCCTACCAGGCGTGGCGGAAAGCCTTTTTTACACTCCGGGGAAATACTATCATCCTTCTCTATATATTTACAGTGTCATAATAACTATAGACCGTTAAAGGGAAAGTCGAATTCGCTTACAGCCACTCTATACTTTGGTAGGTACCTTATCTACTGTGTAGTTACACTTACACTTTGTAAGTACATGTGCTCCGACTACCTTCACTAGTCGCTCTGCTGAATTGAGACGATCTCCTTTCTGGGTTAGCGTTACACTTGTAAAAAATACTACACACATTTCCAAGCTTACATCGCATATTATCATCTTCCTTTTTTGTCTCCAAACTTTATTCCTTCCATGTCTATACTTTCTGTCACATAGTCACATCTGCTCTTCTGCACTATATTCCAAAAGATAAACCCGTGAAATTGCTCCACATCCTCTTTACCCCTTTCACTATCACTCAAATCACCTTCCCAATCATTCCAAATCCTAAACATCCATTTTACTCATTCTAATAATTTTATTTAAAGGCTATTAACTTCTCAAATCAGAGTTTTTTTTACAAATATCATTCCACTACCAAATTTTCGATCATTTTCAATCAGAGTCTACCTTTGTTTTTCCCTTACCTTTCGAATTTTTTTACCACTCTCGATTTTATCATCATCCATTGCAAAATATAAATCTGTACCGTTATAGACATTTTAAAATGTGGAGTAGCTTTCTGCAAAAGTAATGAGATTTCTAAGGAAATTTTACAATGCACATTTTCTAGGTAATTCCAGCAAGTTGTTGAACCTGACCAGGTTTAAAACGTTATAAAATCAATAATGCAATAGATAGATACACTGAAATTGCATTCTTTACCTACAAACTCTATAAAAGTCTAAGCAGCAATGTATAAGAGGCTCTTACATGTCGGTGGCATACATGTCGTCTTGCATATGATTTTGGTTTCAAGTTACCGTTAGTGTTATCTGTACCTTCCAAATTGTTTAATCAACCGTTGTGAGACTGAATGTTTTGTACGGTATACTTAGACCTACATCCCGAGATTCGATATGCCAATTTAATCCAATGTTGCTATTTTCCCACAATGCAGTACCCTACTATATGTTGCTCATAGTCATTGAAGTACCAAGTTAGATTACATTTTATCTTGAGAACAAATGGAAAGGTTAGGTTACTATGTGTTCAGATTACAGGCTAAAAAGGCACAGCTGAAATGTTTCCAGTTATTCAGTAATTAAATTATATGAAGCAGAAGCAAGAGTGCGGTTGCGGTCATTTGTGATCTAATGCAAAGTAAGAAACCACTAGCTTAATTCCAATCCAATCACTTTCTTCAATGCAATTCTGAGGGTTGATGGCAAAAATTAGATTCATCGACTTGAAATGACACTGCAGTTCACATTTTTCCATTTTTTAAGAACATATTATAGAGTTTTTACATATCTTGGTACATTCTCCCTTCATATATTACTACTACTTTCTCTTTCACTACTTTCACCGGCATATGTTATTTTAGGTCTGGCAAACGGTTATGATATTTTACAGGAAACTATATTATTTATACATCAAGAAAATGTGGTCCTCGTAGTATATGAGAGCTCGCTTAACCTTAACTATGCCATATATTGTAGGTAGTTAGTTAACTTCTTGCGTGATCATATCAATTTTTAGTGAATAAATTAAATTTTTGTATTCACTTTGTAAGATATTTTCCAAGCTGCGTGACTATTGTATTTCCTATCCTTCTGTTACAACTTCAGTCAGAGTCAAATAATATGAATTAGAAAGAGTAGTTGGTAGCTAGTTCTCTATTAAGATATTATTGGTGCTTCAAAATTATTTCCTGCATTTTGTACTTTTAATTATGCATGTACAACATGATTTCATTATGTACACAGCTCATGTAGACAACACTTAACAAAGACGGGTACTAAGGGCATCTGACATATTGTGATATTTCAGTTCATCTCCACTCTTGTGCATTTGCACTGTTTCTTGACTCGGCGAACCGATTAACATTGGTATGTGTCCAATGCAGCGGATGAACATCTACTTTATATTTATTATTTCCTCATACTCAATGTACTTGTGCAAGTTATAGTCATAATCTCTAGTGGTGTGCAGTCGAACGAGTCGAAGCAAGTATATAGTCAATTTACATACTATGTATCAATAGCGTCTCTACTGCTTATGCTCTGATAGAAGCCAGGTCATATTAATGTCGAATTGCAATCTCAAGAGACACCGTCGTCATTACCTAATCCTTGACTTTTCCTATTCATTGCTGGAGTAACCTCGGTGTCACCGCACCGTCTGCCTCCTATCATACTCTGACATAGGTTTCAGTAGACAATGCATATGAAAAGCCAAGGATTCAATAATGACGTTTTATTTTTAGATTACGGTTTGACAGTACTACCATCATCAATTAGAAATTATAACTCCCCTTCTCAACAGCAACCCACTTCTGAGTTAAAAGGCATTAGAAAACATGGAAAATAAAAAACTATTTGAACGTTTCCTTAGACCAAATAACTTATTTCCGAATATTCCTCGAATCGTCTTTAGGATGGCATTTATGTATGATGTGTGAGTTAGAGGGAGAGTATGGCATCGACTTTTGACAGTAGAACCACCCTACCGCTCAAGTCGTGAGGGCTTACTTGCAGTGACTCCCGGAACAACTTTATCTGTGTTGTAGGGGGTTAGGCTAGAGATTTTTATCCAAAGGAGACCCAATAAAAACAATCAAACGCGATACTAAGGGTAAATGTAGTAACAGATGTGTTAGAATTACGGAGCCTTAAGACCTACTTACTACCATGTACTTTCACCTTTCACGGACCGTTCAAGTTAGTCAGTCTCTGAAGCCACTGCAATATTATAAACTGTTGTTGAATGAATTGCTATGAATGAACCCAATGTATTCTCTTACTCACTGTAAGTGGGAATCTCCCAGATCGAAAATAAGCATTTTGGGTATACGAAACAGCTTGTTCGAACGCCCTCAGAAACTACGGGACATGAACGCCCGGTTACCCAATTTAAAATTGGAAATAGGAAAACAAACACCATTTTCGAAAGCTCAATGTACATTCCCTACCAGGCCTGCGGCCGTCCTGCCACAAAGGTCGAACAGCACACCCGTATACCCGACCAGCTGTTCCACAACACCCATACAATATTATAGTCATACATAAACACTTGATTTTAAATTACTATACCCGTTGATAACTCCCCACACACCTTCAAAAATACCCGTCAACCGGGTAATACAGTTATTTATTAAACTCCGATTTTTCGGATGAAATTGTTTTTCCTTTTACATCTACTGAGTCAAATACTGTTGAACCGAATTTATTTTCAAAAATCAAACAGAACACCATGTTGA
>JABASH010003440.1:0-16484 GCA_019776445.1 Tomocerus maximus | reverse complement strand
ATTTGTTTTGTAGCCATTTTTAATAATGTCCATAGTGACTAGCTCTACACCTGCAGTTATTGAATTTCATCGTATTATCCAATCCCCCTGAACCTTAAGCACATGGAACGAATCTTCATTTAAATGATTTCCTTGCGGAAAAATGTTTCTTTGTGCGATATGAGACTAATAAGTGACATAAATGACTAACAATTCAAGCCCAATGACTTGGTTTCACTTTCCATCATACACCCCAAAAATTACTCAAAATAATCGTATCACAGAATCACAGATGTACTCTTAACTCTTCCATAAGATTTGCATGGTTGAGCCGGTCATGATGTTTAGGAGTACCCGGATAGTACCTAATGTTTATAGTATTTAGCATTTCCTGTTACGAGAAATTACTGTATAGAGGTGTACTGTGACTAAAATTCGGCCATCTCCGATTTTGATGAGAGTAAAAAGTCACTAACACACAGATAACATCTCCTAAAAGAATGAAGAATGGTCATCAAATAATTTTATGAAGACTAAACATTATGGGCTCTCCGGAGAAATCCAAAAACTAGCTGATTTTTCATCTGATGGCCAGGAGTTCGAAATTATTATAAATTACGAACGAAGTTAACGAATAGATTATTTTGGTTTCCTTAAAGTTGAAGAAGGTAACTTACTCGCAGTAGGCTTCACCAATTCGGTTTCCTTGTACACACCGTGCGCCGTTCTTGCAGGGATTTGGAGAGCAGCTCAGTCCTGTTAAGGAACAAAAACAGTTTTATTAAGAAATCATCTTCCTTTATGTACATAGGATTAATTAATTACGGAGGATTAGATATCTCGTATCCAACAAGTGGCCTATGTTTTATTAACAAATACTAAATCTCCATTGACTTTCACTACGACTGAATTAACAGATGAACAAATTCCTTAAGTCTTTAGCATGTCCAGCGAGTTTTGTTCCCAAGCCAAATGACATCTCCCATCCCATAAACATTCCAAGTGGATCAGACAAGAAAATAAGTAAACTTGTGCACAAAGTAATTGTTATCTTGTCATATTGTTAGATATATGTCTTCCACCTATTATGTATATAACTATAACAGCTGATTGTCTATGTCGCATTATTTGTAGCTTTTTAGTTACCTTATCCTTTAACTTTGTTTACATTGCATTGAAATTAGATACAGAATTGTGTGAAGTTAGTGCTATCTCTTTAAATATGCTCATCAACACTGCGCTTCGCTGTCCTGCACTAAAACATCTTCCTGTTTCTTAAACCAAAAGAAGGTATACTCATCACGGGCATAATATAATGTCCTAAAGATATCGTTTGCTCGCGTCTACTTTTTTGCTGACGGAATTCAGACTATCTAGTGGGAAAGTGTCGATTGCGACTGAAGATAGATACTTGGCAGGAATTCACCAAATGTGACTACCGAGTTCTCCATGTACATAATTTGCCAAGTTATCTGTTCAGAATGCATGCAATTTAAAGTAGACTATGCTTATGTATTTCAGTCTGGTATCTCTTCATAAGACTTACCGTTTCATTTTAGATTACATCTTAAGTGCTACATTGATGTTACGACCGCACTAGCCACAACAAGTGGAAAGTAGTTTCTTTATCTCTATTATTAGCACTGACTTAGCAAACTGGAGGCGCACTTGCTAAGCTTCTAAACAGGTACATGGACATTTAGATGTTTGTCAGCTGCGAAGCATGTGCTTTAGTATTTAAATATGTCTAATCTTTTAAGCTTACATACTTAGATATCTACAAAATCAGAATGAGTTAAGAAGTGTATTAAAATGACATTTGATCCTCTAGCTGGTCATTTGAGGATAAGTGGGCTTTGTCATATTAGGTTTTGTGTTCCTCTCCACATGGACATAATATTAATAAAAAGTAGGTAGATAATATGCATAGCTACTTAGAAATGAATTTGGGTTATCTCATCCATTATCTCTTTCCACAGGTACTTTTATCTCTCTGTTTGTGGACACAGCTATGCATACTTAAAAATAAATTACACATTTTTACTAGCACCACCAAGCAACATGCTGACAATAAGGCAAAGAGAAGAATGTGAAAGGACAGTTGCAGTTTGCAGTGACAGCCAGCAGCATAGCATTGTTATAGCGAGGCAGTACAAAAGCATAAGACAGGCTAAATCTATGAATGATGTCTGTGATATTACATTTGTAATCTACATAAATAGCTACTTAGCACTAGGTATTTCTAAATAGGAATTGTGGTGTGGGCATTTACACAGACATCCTTATTTACATATCATCTTCTATATAATCACGATCGCAATTCTCTTGACTGGGAAACGGAGTTATTTGTCCCAGAATATCTTGAGACAGACCCATCTTAGAAGTTAGTAATAGCATCATATTCCTGGGATCAAACTGACGGCGAGATATTTGTAATATAATCTTTGACTTTCAAGAAAATAAGGCTCGTATAATTGCAATTTTCACATCTTGAGGTTCATATTCGCTTGCTTGCTCCTGAGCAGCATAAAATATGAAAACACAATATCTATTTATGTACAAAAATCGTTTAGATTAGTTCAAAAATAAGATGAATGAAAAATAGTTTACGGCATTTACAATAGGATGCAAAATATCAAATGCCATAAATTGAATTTACGACAGGCATTTACGATTATAATATTGTTTAAAAACCGAAAGGTCTAAAAACGCCGTAATAAATGATATCATAGATTTATAATTAATTTTCACCATCATAAACTATTACTTCCTAAACACTCACTAGCCCTTTTTGTTCAGGACCTGGGTCCTGTGACCCGCTAGTACTTATAACAAGTTTAAAGCGAATTTTTGTTTTATCTGCTTACATTAGGATTCTTTATAAGATAAAGTACTTTAACGATTAGGAGTGTAATAATGAATAGGAATTCACTGTGTGGACTTTGGTAAGATAGCCCTGCATCGCTTCTCATCGCCTGAATTTTTGTTTTGAGTTCAAACTGGGATCAACTATCAGGAAGACGTATATGGGACAGCTCTATTGACATTTACTGCTATTGATATTATTGTTTTCTTTACACAGTGTAGTACACAGAGATAATAATAAGCAGAGCGTAACATTATTACGTTCACCACTTTTGCTTCTGTTGTAACAACCGTGCTACCGGTGACCTGACTGTGTACGAGCTTATCACTAGTACACGAATGAAAACAACATGTTTCATGGGATGATGCCCCAATGTCTGCAGCAGTAGCCAACACTGCCCTATGTAATTTTACTCATTTGGTAAATTATTTGCTCTTCATGCCAAATATCAGAAATCTCTATTACAATTCACAAAATTTCAGCAAGTATCCAGTATACTATAGAACAAACCTAATGCCCAAGTAAAAAATGTCAATATCAATGTTAGAACACCCAAAATGTTCTGTCAAGTATTTTGATATATCGGTTGCTTGTATTACAGAGGACAGTCTCCTAAATAAGTCTTATTGTCAATGTCAGGTGTAAACATTTGGAGAATTTTGATTTTAAGTTAAGCATATTATATGCTTATAAATTGTCATCCCCTATAAGACGTAATTAATTAGACTTTTAGTTGTTTTTGAATTAAGTATAGATGAGGTGCATGTTTATCCTCACTAAGAGAAGGGAGTCTTGTGCTGTTCAACAGAAAGGTAATGAAATGATGCCGTGCCTAGATGAAGGTTGTGGCATATAAGACGGAGGATGTCTAAGATATAGGAACTAAATTGGGTGAAGGGACGACAGCTGGACGGAGGAGCCGAGTGAGGCAAGCGAGGGTAGGCAGGGACCGAGAACCGAGTCATGAATTGAATTCAAGTCAGTCAAGTCAGAATTTTTTGTTGTTGAATAGGCGACGGATTGTGTTTGAGTTCGTGGCTGTGGATGGGATAGAGAATTATAAAGTGGGTATTCAAGTGGAGAATGGTGGACGGGACAGAGTTAGTTGGTTAGTTACTTAGTTGGATGAGGGTGCATAATATCTGTAGGAACTGTAGAGAGAGGAACTGTTGAGTTGGGTTGTGTGGCTGCATGGATTGCATGGGACGGACGATCAACCTAGAACAGGGGTAGAAGGTTGCAGCCAAACTATTTTGTTAGGTAAGCAAGCAATTACTGCTCTCTGGCATTCCCAACGATATTCTGACTGATGCACCTCATGAGCATACTAGAGACAAGCAAGGCTTCTATCCCTCAGACTGCTCAGACACTCACTGATGATGACTGCCATGGCATGGATGAGGATGGATTCGATGGATGCCATGCTTGGTGAGTCGGTGAGTGAGTTAGGGGCAAAGACAGAGAACTCAAGAAACTCTTTTCTCTTTCTTTGCCTCTTCCTCCCCACTATTCTCTGCAATCTCGACACTCTTTGCGTACTATCCATGTACCCACATCTATGTAGGTACTACTTTTATAATATTGTTATAAACACTTTTTCTAATTCTAGCAGCCCTATTATTTCATCTACTACTATAGTATGCATTTCCTTTAATAATGCTATACGCACATAGGTATACCATATAGTCTAACACTTGCACTTTGTGTTCTGTAATATTTACTACCTACTTATAAGTATTGATATTCCATTTGTCATGATCTTTTCATTTACATTAAACCATTTTATTTCTCACTTATTTCCTACAAGATTGTGCTGCCCAGACTATCTGTATTGTAATTCAAGTCGACATTAAGCCAAGGAATGTGTCAATGTAAATCATAATTGTAGTTACTTCAAATATTAAGTGTATCATTGTCTATTGTTTTTGCATGTACTTACTACATGTAATCATGTAATTTGACACTCACACACGATATGATATTGAATACAGATACACGCGAAACGTAAATTATTTTTGCTTACTAACCTATGTATTATTACTTTGTCTTCGCCACTATTTAATTTGCAACATAAGCATAACGTGCAAGTAGTTACTTATGGTACAGCAAGGGAATGATATTTTAATGTAATGTTAGTTGCATAGAGTTCTATTCGCGAGTTTTGAGCTATGACTAATAAGTGCTTATCAAGAACTGATGTGCTGATGTAGCTAAACAAACAAAACAACTCGCCGTTAATGAGCCTTCTTTACACATCACTTTCCTATTCACAAAGAAACAGAGCCCGAGAATCTTGGGCCTAGTGTAGTGGCAGGAGCTATAGTATGTGAAATGCGACTATAGCAGTCATAATAAAAATAGAAATCAGAGATGGAAGTGAGTGATTGACATGGCTGTACAGCATAGAATACAGCACATCGGGCTATCAGCAAGAAATCTGAAAGTAGCTGCTGCCCCTTCCACTATACTTTCGGAGTAGATGACAATGTTTAGTATAGGAGTACTTCTACGGTGTCATGGACTATGGATGGAACTCGCTTGACTCCTGTTTCTTCTCTGACAAAGTCTACTGTCTATTCCACTTTGTTTCGTGTGTGCATGTGCTGAGTATACAGAGAGAGACTCGGAGACGGGAAACACTTGTGGCTTCTCCAACTTCACTCTGCATGCATTTAAACTTTTGGAGGAGGAAAAGAGAACGGAGTAGGAGAAGAATAGGCAGAGAGATAAAGTCCCATTCCCAGACAAACCCCGCATACACCAAATAATCCACACTCATAAAGACCTTCCACATTCCACTGCCACAATGCCAAGTTTCATCTAACTCGATCCAAACCATGCAAAGGACCAAAATTCTATGGGCACTCAAGTACTCCGAACTTATTTGACAACCACTTCATCCCTAAACACTAAACACACTTTTTCCTCTAAAGGACTCAGAATTATCAGAATAGCAACAATCTTGTAGGATTCTTTATGTGTTAGCACAAGTAAGTGCATTTGGAGAATAACGATTTAGTTAGTTGGCAGTGAACATAACTATTTCTGTGTTGAAGGGGTGCCACAATAATCTAGGTAGTAAGACTATTTCAATTATTTGCAATATGCAATTAAGGATAGTACCTAAGTACTCTGACTGATAATATTTTAATTACCCTGTAAAAAGCTCTGTGCAGTAAAAACGAGCACATCTCAGTGTGTTCTCTACTATCTGCATATTATACATTTAAGGGAAGGCTATTTCAGTATTAGCACAGGGTCGACTGTCTGTTCTCATTTTGGTTAAATTGTCCGTTGCCCTTCGTCCTCCCGACTTTTTCCGACTTATGAACTCAGCCTATCTATGTACATCCGCTCATGCTAACCGCATTAATCTGTAATTTTCCAGTCCAATTAATGCAGACTAATTGCCTTCCTCCTTCATCATGCAATAAAAGCTTTAGTGAGACAATGTTTATCAAATTGCCTTCCTACTGCTTTAAAAATGCTATTTAGACTATCCTTTCGACAAAGGCTTCCACATAGGGACTGTGACGATTTAATTAGGTTAAAAAATATCCCACGTGTTTATGCTGGTGAGTTTTTGCGTTTTTGCTACTTGTATAAAATATGTATACTTGTCGGCCAGAATTCGTTTAATTTGGTATCTCCTCCGAATTATTGCTCAACAGCAAAAAGACGTAAGCATGGAATGGATGGAGCAGCTTTGTTGATTTATGCTTATTGTTTATGTATTCTACTAGTTTGACAAAAGAAGCGTTGCTCATTTCGAAATCTTTGTGTCTGCAGACAGACGGGATTCAATCAAGTGACGGATCTTTTATGTAAAACAGGCAGATCAGAAATAAATCTGAATTTGCATTCCAACAAAGAGATTTGCGATTCTACTTTCTCAGACATTGTTTTGAAAGATAAAAGCTGTGCAATAATGAACAGGCTGATTTGCTGTGATGGATGCAAGATGTTTGGTTAGATCTTTAAATGAGAGTAGTATGCAGATTTAGAGAGCAAAGATAAGATCGGAATTAAGAAACAAGTAGCAGCAATCAAAATCAAGTTGCCTCCATGATGGAATTTGAATCCAGATATCCCTTCCCACCTATAACATCTACTACACAGATATCTCTATACTTTCGACTACAGCATACACAATTACAAAATAAATAAAAATGAAACTAGATCGTAGTAGTCAGATGATAATAGTGTTTTGTGTGTAATAGTCTAGAGCCGTGTCCCTGTGTGTGAGATAAGGAGGACGGAGAGATAGCCAAGTGGTCTACAGAGAATAGAGAAGGAACATATAGCAAGGAAGGGGATGAAAAGGAAGGCCTTATTTAGGCGAGGCAGGCAGGCAGGCGAGCAGATGTACCATCTGGCCAGAGAAGAAGAGTTCAGTCGGCTGGCTGGCAGGCACGTTGTTGTTGGTTGGGTTGAATATATCTAAGCAGTCAACGTTCCTTCCATCAACTCAACCACTAGCGTATATTATTATTCCTAGTTTCTCTGTACTTTTTCATTCCACTCTCATCAACTTCTCTCCTGCCATTCGAAACAAACCTTTTCAAGGCTCCCACGGCCCTTTTCCTTCCAGCCCAACCAGTTTTTCATAATAAAGCCAGTTAATGGAACTAAAGCAACAGCAGCAACTCGCCTATTCACACACATCCCAGCTCTCGTCTCACAAAACTCAAACAGCAACCAAGGCTGGGATGCAACCAGTAGGAATAATAATATTACTATAATGTCTACTTAGTCAGCTACTCAGCACAGTCTCTATAATAATACACAACTGCTAGTTGTTGGACCACTAGTGCCTGTTTGCTATGCTACTAAGTGCTATACACATACTTCGCAGTCGGGTATCCACATAGCTATATTATGCATCTATCCCTAGTAGCTACAACTTGAGATTATTGTTATCACTCTTGCTGGCTGGTTACTTACTACTTGGAAGCTACTAGGTCTCCGACTCTGCTCCCAATAATGCAGTCCTAGCGTGGATTAAGGTGGATGGATGTGGATCTACTACTTACTTACTTACTACCAACAAACGTCCTTTTATACTTCTAGAGTACATGCCTATGGCTGGCAGAGATTCCATTACGTATTGTAATGTAATCTGTTGTTCATGAACTATCTCATCATCAACAAGAACTACCTGCACTGCTACCACTTGACTATTTCTAAAAAACTGATTTCTTGGCAACAGAAGACAACTAATTCTTCCATCGACAGGTTCATCATCTTCTTCTTTGTCTCATCTCTGTCCATTCTACATGCGAAAAGTTCATTTCAAGACATTATACCAAAGAGACAAAATGGCTTCGGGAATTCATTGGCAAATTAAATCACGTCTCACAATTAGCAAACCAGAGATCGGTTCCTTTAGTCTCGCTATTATTATTATTATCATTCTTTTCAAGATTCTTAGAGTCCTGCTCTTTCAGATACTCGAATATTGTTATGATATTCTTTTAATTCCCTTAATTGGCAGACGACAATGTAAGCATGTAAATCCTGTCATCTGCATCCTTTTCATCACTTCCGTCAGAATGTCTTGTATGATTTGAGTTTTGGCTAAGCGTGAACATTAGAAAAGCCCTACATAGTATAATTATTTGCCATAGTAAGTAGAACGTACCCATGGCCATGAAATGCAGTCTGCCTGCACTGCAATGTGTGTAAGTATATTAGGAGTGACTGTACTGACTGCTCACAAGGTAAAAATTTCTTGTGGGAACCCAGACAGTGAAAAGTATACAACAATAATAACATGAAAAATTAAACTTTTTCGCTTCCTCTGCTTCGTTTCAGAGCAGGTACGACCATGAACCATGATGATACAAGTCTCATCGTTCCAATCAATTATTGCTTTACCATAATTGGGCTGCTTCAGTAGTAAATATATTGGTACAATTTACACGGGGTTTTACACTTTGCATACATCAGCGTCAGTAAAACTTAGTCCCGGGCACTGATTGCTTTGTACAACTGTCGCCCTGTGAAATCTGTGCATTTCTTCATTACTTGAAATTTACCTGAAATTGTATGTTGTACAGTAGCAGGTGGCTTCTCGTGTCATAAGGAAGTACACGGGGAACCTCTGCATCGCTTTCGAAGTCCGTACCTTGGTAATCTAAATAGTCTAATTGCAACGAATATAATACTATTTCTATGTGTGCAACCTCAGCCTTATATGTCCCATGCAAATGCAAAACAACTCATTTTGGGTTATTCCTGTTACCAGGATTTTAGGTAAATATAGCAGATAGAAGTAGCTGTTGCTAAATTATTGCTATTTACTAAGGCTAGCCTACTCTAAAATAAATGCCAAGAATTAATGCATTTCATGCAGTTTCCATCAGTTATTTACTCGTTTGTCACGTTATTCAATCAGTCAGGAGTAAATATTTTTGGGCAAATAAGAATTACCCGTGTTGTCCTAGATAAATATCTAAGTGTCTATGTATAAAAATACACACGGAAATGGCAGAAAGTAGGAAAACAAAGTGTACCTACAATACAAATCACCCGTTATCATTTATCATGTGCATACACAGGAACCATATTAGCACTAAGTAAGTGACTTTACATAAACCTTTTACATAACATCAGGATTCAAATTGCAATCAAGTCACAAGAGCAACCTTTCTCATCAAGATTCACAGAATGATCATTAAAAATAGGCAAATCACCCGACATCCAATATGTAATTATATACATACATAGCCATTTCAATAAACGCCAAATAACGCTTTTAGCAAGCTTCATCTCTTTAACTCCAAACTCCAAACGTCGTTTCATGAATAACGTCCGCAATTACCTACGTAATATTTATTTAGTCCGGCAGTATGGTTTTAACTTTCACTCTTGAGTAATACAATTTGATATGTAGCTCTTATGGTCAATCCAAGGTGTCTTTCTCGACAGAAATACAAACTATATTGGCAATTCAGTTTTGTGTACAAATAGCTATCAATTGACTACTATTTCCATGGCGGAAGTAGTAAAGTAACTTGTGCTTAACATTCAGTGGAGTGGAGTTACGAGACTATCAAATATTAACTGCAGTATACTTAGTGATATAGAATTTCTAGAAAATGATAAAAGAGCGTGTCAACCTTATACGTAGAGACTTAAGCGTATAGAAATGTACATTGCCATAATATAACAGTGAGATTTACAGAAGTGTAATAACTTGTATATTCGTATAAGAGTGATCTTCATTGCCAGTGTCATTTTTATCTGTCCAGCAGAGTCCAAGAAAGACTGTTGACTCACAAACGTTACATAACAATGTAAGTCGACAGTTTAATTCCAACTAACGAGGTTGAGTGATTAAGTGCCATTAGCATGATATAGATAGCCCAGCACATCACAGAACAGAAGCCAAGGCAGGCAAGGCAGCTAGGCACGCAAATTCTACAAAGCAAAGCGATCATCCGGCTGAAGCAAAACCGTGAGAACCAGATAACTTTTCCCTTTCAATGCTCATTAAAACTACGACTATCAATTCTACCCCCACGGTCCTATTACGCAAAACGTCCGGTTTGTCTGCCACGTTCAGATTTAGATAACTCTTTTCATTCTTTCGGAAGGAAACGTTTTTCACCATCACATAACACAACCACGGAAATATTAAATGCTCTTATTAAACCACCACCTTGTTACATCTACTTTCCTATCTACGCCAAATACATTTCTTATTGACATCATTTACTTTTCGCATGAGACCAAGCAACCCGTAATCCGTGCACGAGTACGCAATAATAAAAACAATTCAATAGTATTCGTGAAAGACCCGAATAATACAGGACTGTTACCCATAAGTAGCTACAAGTCCTAAAGCGGGTAACAGGAAAGTACCCCTCCATGACTATGACAAATAAATGTCCTGAAATACATTCTGTTACATCTCTGTCAATATTTCTTAGATATATAGAAATGCGATATTGGAGGGGTGGATGTTAAATCTTTGATCCCTGTTTATGTATTCGACCATTCCTTATCTAAACAACGCCCTCAACTAAATAGTTATTATCAAATTGAATCGACGAATACGTGATGTTTAGATGACATACCGTTAGTGAGTCCAATAGTGTAGAGCAGAAGAATTGCGATAACGCAGACGGATCTCCTGGAGCGTAGCCTCCACATCTTTCTCTCAATCTTCGCTTCTATTGCGTCACTCGCAGTCGATCATGTTCAACTTTATATGCACTAAACACTTCCCTCTACCACGAATCTCAAGATATAAAGTAGGTACTTAGTTGGTCATCAATTGCCAACTTTAATCAACTTGGCCACATTTACTAATTTTCACTGAACAACAGACGAAGAAATAAATGGCAAAAAGATAAGGTTTTCGTTTACTGTAAATAGTGCACTATCGTTACTGACGACAGCAATTTAGACCAGACCCCACTGTCTACAAGTCAGTGACTGCCTTTGAAGATATCCCAACACGAATAATCACGAATGCATCCTCATGTGATAAATCCATTTAATAAATAGCATTGGCACGGACTACTAATTAAGACTCAACTAAACTCCAGAGTAGTAATAGGGATTTGTATTACAGATAACTTTTCCGTACTTGCAGCAGGACACAATTAATTGCTTGTGTGGCCTAACATATATTTTCACATTTAGTTGTTATAACCACTTTCTCACAATCAGCTCCGGCGGTGAATTTCGCTATAAATAGGATCGAGTGCCAGGAGTACACTTCCAGGTCGTATGAACACAAGTCTCACTGTAATTCTCAATATTTGGAACAATAAAATATTCCCAAAACCCGAGAAAACAAGAACTATTACTAGTAAACGGTTCGCAGTGAGCTGAGTTGAGGGTGAGTGGGGCAGCTACTTACAATGGAAGGGAAGTTCGCTTAAACGAGAGCGAATGAGCCCCCTTCTCCGGCTGCCGGATCAAATCGTCAACCGTTAGAATCCGTTGACTTTGAATAGAACCCAAACACAGCGGAGCACAGAGAACTTTAATCGGACCGAATTAGTCGACCTATAAACTCCTGAAAGTGGCTAACTGAAAGACGAAACACGCTGACTGAAGCATGGAGAGTTATTGCTTGGCTAAATAAAACTGCCGCTGTTTATCTCACTAGAAATTGGGTTTGTCTGCACTGTCTGATAATCCTTCACCAACTTCAGTCCATTGGAATGTTTGTATTTTGCAGATACAGTGGAATCCTCATCTACCGGACCGATAAGCAGCAGAGTCGTGCATGTTGTGTGTAGCACTAAAGCCTTAAGACGGAGATAAGGCCACTTAACGCTCCACTTCCACTGCAGCAAAATATTATTATTCTGTAGTGTGAGATTGAGTGTTGCTGCCCAGTCTCACATTTAACTCTCTCAACTAAGCTGTCCAATATAAATAGTAGCGTTGACCAGCCACTATCAGCAGACTAAAGCTTAAACACACACGGAGCTGTCAATTTCTCACACTGTCAACCAAAGTCTCCATGTACACAAATAAATAAACACTAATCGCACTAAACAACAAAATCGTACTAAACTGATCTAGTTGCGGTTGTTCGATTCTAAATGCTCTGTGTGTGTGGTTTCACAAATGCAGTGTGGCTATTGTGGGTCTAAATTAGGAACATGTGTATCAATGTGCTTTCGTTATGTGTTCCTAATTGCTTTTTGAAGATTAGAATATGTAATTGATATAATGCACTTGAGTCTAACTCCGGAAAGAAATGACACAGTCTCACTCACAATGAAAGCGAATGGAACACTAAGGCATATCTAACTAGTGGAGTCGGATGGCAGATATCGTCTCTAATGTAACGTAATGTAATTCCTATTCATGTATTCTCGACCTAACACATAGATACATACATCCGTGCAACAGTGCAGGGCAGTTAGAAGTACCTAGGCACCTACATAGTGCATACATACATACGTATGTGTAGGTAGAGCCAGTACAGAAGTACATAGGTATAGTTGTCTATAGCTCAAATTATGTCTTTGTTTACTCTATGATGATAGTCTGTAGTACGATAATATTATTTGGCTATGGCTCAGTTCGTTCCTTCGGTTATGGCTATATCCTATGTAGTACACATTATTATTATTATGATATGAACGTTGGACATCCGAGGAGTAGGTATAGGTAGGTACAGCCACACTGCTATGCTGTGCATATTACATGGACGAATTCTCAGAGGTAGGTACAGCATGCAACAATGCATGGTCCCTTCCCAGTCGGCTCTTTCGCCAGTCCGTTACGGCTAGGGCAGAGGGTTACTTATGTATGTTACTTATGCATGTTACTTATGTGTGTACTGACTCCCTTCTTGTCTCGTCCACTTCATTTCAATGCAGATACACCACTAACTAAGTAGGCACTCGTATTATATAGTCATCATGTACAACTCTATAGCTTAAAGAGATCCTCTGGTCGTCATCTGCATCGAATGTATGTATGAGTTGGATAGGGATAGGGATTATGGAGGAATGACTCGAAGCAAGAAAGAGCGCAACAAGGCAGTTTCTTTCTACCCCCGACCAACCAATTGCCCCGAATAACAAAGGTCCATTGCATCCGAATCTTTTCCATAGCCACTTATCTTACTCCACTACCTTTGGCAGTTGCTTACCTATAAATCCTAGTGTGTGTGTGCTGTGAGCAGAAAATACGAACCGGCAACCTACGTCGTCCTGCCTACTGCTACCTACCCTTCGTCTTCTTCCCTCTATCTCTCCGTCCGCATCCATCCATCTAAACAACTACCATGCCCTAAGAACACAGACAGACTCAACTAACTCCACTGTTTACATGATACGCACTGAAATTACCCAACCCGAACAAAAAATTACATACGTACATTCTGCATGCACAGTACAGTCAGCAGTACACCACAAAATATACGAACATTACTACTGTCATACGTGTTACATGCACGAACATAGCAGGTAGTAGAGTGTTGCTCAAAGCTTACCTGTAGTATTAAGGACATTTATCCCAAATCAAAGGTCCCTACTTAGAGTTGTTCTCAACTACGAGATGACTGTGGAGAGACAGAAAATAATAATATAAGAATGCCTATATAGTTATAGGCAGGTGTACATATATCGACATGACCATACAGTAATCTCTGCCTAAGTGTTCATTGGATATTGGATTTGAGATGCAAAGGGTAAGTCATATGAGTCGACTATTCAATTGAATTGAGATCCACCCCGTCAGTCACCGTCCCTTTTGTTCTCTTCTCTCATCTACACGAATATTTAACTCTGGCCAGGTACCTATGCATAGAGAAGTGAGTGGATACACATTCATGGCCGGGCTTCTTTTGTGAACATGCATTACTTGCTGCTTCAGTTTGACTACCTAGGTCTATCTATATGCAATGTTAACTCACGATCACACAGACTCACACACAAACCTCTCTCTCTCGGTCGTTGTCTCCATCCATACCATTTTCATTCTCACACAATCGGAATCTGTCTCATTCCTCATAACAGCCAAACCAAAAGCAACCATTCCTCCTCCCATCATCCCTGCCTGCCTGGCATTCCATCTCCCTCAACATCCTCAACATCTCAACAATCACTCATTCATCTACCATTTTTGCCACCTTCCCCTATTTCTACCGTGTAACCGACTTTATTGTACGCATAAGTTACGTTTACAAACTGAATCTAAAATTCAGCGACTATTATGAAGACATCCTCAACAATTATGAACTTTGCTCTGTGACTTGCTTGCAGGGTTGCTTGCTACAGATAAATAACAGACAATGCGTGATGCTACTTTAATATTATTGCAGTTGGCGAAGGACACAATTCCAGGGATAAAAATCGAAATTACAAATAGGCTAAATGAAAGTCGAAACTGACATTAGGCAGTGCGAGAAAAAGACGTTAGACAATTTTACAGGAATATCTAATGAAGTACGTACAAAAGCAACAAGTCGTCCCCAAGTCCTGCTATTGTCAATGATAACTCATGATTTGGCCCATTGTTCAATGTGTTCACTGAGCACTCTACTCCTGTCGAAGCCCAACGGAAACTGAGCCACTTCAGGAATCATTCTTGAAGGTGTGCTCTGCTCATAATAAATATAATAGATTACAATCTTAGGACAATTGTAAGAAGTTACTGACTTGATTAAATATGTATGGGTAGATTTCCTATGAATTGTCGGGTACAATGGGCCTTGCATTTCCGGTCAATTATGATTGCTATTTTGTTATTTAAGATTTTATACATCTTTTTAATTCTTTCAATGTCTTCGTCTTCTAGAATACTTATCAAGTTGTATTAAGCAGTACATACGCAGTTAAAGATAGGATCCTGGGGACACATCATCTACCCTTGGATCAGAACACATTTTTGATATTTTTATTTTCCATTTACTTCCCCCTTTATTAATTAAGTTTAGAATACTAAGTGACAGAAAATAGATATCGGTTTAGTGCAGCGATACTATCGAAAATATTCTAGCCTGCTGACTTTTGATGGTCATAGAAGTTTACTAAATCACAAGTAAAATGTCAGGAATAGTTACTTACAACGGTCGTAATATTCCCCCATCTCATCTTTCTTCTCATCTTTCCAATCCCGAATAGCCTTCCGTAATCACATTACCAGATAGTTGTCAGGCTTTTATAATATTAATTGCATAGCTCTTGGATGACAGATTCTTTGGAATATTCGTATACATATGTTGTGGTTATATACGTACGTACAACAAGTAGATCATAAACTTGATCAGAGACATACGAGAAACGATGAGTTGCTTACTTGACTATTTCCCTGTATCCACAAAAGGTGTGCAAGTTTCATTTCCATTGAATACTGGATACATACGGATGTGCACCGAACAATGGCAGATGAGATCAGTCGGCCAACTTATCTGAGTCAACTTTAACTGAAAGTTGAGGTCTTCAATGTTTAATAAATATATATGGAAGAGTAAGGATGTGAATGGTAGATGAATGAAAGGACGTTCTGTAATGCACGCATAGGCTCCATACTCCATGTAGATGCATTTTCTTTCTACTCTGATTGTGAATTCCTTATTGCTCGCCCCTGTTTCTTTAAAGCATTCGCATGGCTCTATTTATATTGTTGTTGCTGGTTAGACATCCGTGTAGATGAAGCCATGGGATGGGAGTAGGTATACCTATAATGTATCAGAGTCGACGCAATTTGTCGAGAAGAGGCGAGTTGCTCAGCTTCCGTCCATGTCCTTATACATAACATTTAGTCTGCTTTCAGGGTCAATTGAGTCCCTCAAAGTCCCTCTCTCAAGGCATTTCTTTTGGATAACAAAGACGGGGAGGCGAACAAAGACGGTCGGAATCATATAGACAATGAAACTGACACAAACTGAATATAATCATTCCGAATACAGAACTACTATACTACAGTGAAGGAAAGAGGTCCTTTTGTTGACTCAATTCTGAAAATAAGGAAAACTTTCCTTTGCTGTTTCTACTATTATGAAAAATTTATTTATGCTTCAGCAGCTATACATAGATACTATTGAAAAGATGTAATGGGTATATCTAGTATAGTATGTATTTGTAGTGTAGTTTAGATGAATATTTTGTAAGAGGGAGAGTCAGTCTTGCGCAGAGTGAATAAGTCAGCCGCAGTCATT
>JABASH010003439.1:0-16485 GCA_019776445.1 Tomocerus maximus | reverse complement strand
GAGCGGCATGGTCAGTTGTCAGCTTAAGTGGAGATACTTGAATCGTTGTGATTCTGCCATTTTGAGACAGGTCGTTTCATTTTGGGATTAAATTATTTTTTCACCAATTAATTAATATGGCAGATGAAATTAAAAATAATCTGGTATTCTTGGCTGAAAATTTAGGGGAATTAACAAAAGTGTTAGCGTATCTGGTTCAAGAGGATATTATTTCAAAAAATGATCGTCAAGTAATTGTAAGCTGATTAACTGTACCATTCATTGAATTTTAATTATAATTGTAACTGAAATGTTAATTAAATTAATAACAGGAAGCCAAAACAACTTCTTTCGAAAAAAATGACGAGCTCTTAAAAATAATAGAAAAAAGGGAATGGGATTCAATTAGACATATATTTTTGAATATTCTCCGAAAAACCAATAACAATTCTTGTGCAGATCAGATTGACGGTCAGTCTACATCGTCATCACTGAGCAATAGAAATCATATTAGGCACCCTAAATTATCAAAACAAAATTGTTGGTGGCCTGAGAAAAAGAGGGTAATTGATTCCTGCCACCGGAGAAAACATGAAGATCGATTTTTGTTGGAAGAATTGCACAACCGACTTTCAAAAACAGAAAACAAAAGACGAATCGTGATTTGTGAATCTGCCACTGCATCTAAATACTCAGGGATGGGCGGGATGGGAAAAACTCTCACCGCTAAATGGTATGCTAATGAATACGAAAATGAATATGACCACATCCTCTGGATTGACTGCGGGGAGGGCAGTCTCCTCAAGTCATTTGAAAGATTGGCCAGAGATTTGAAAATTGAAGACAGAGGCAAATTGAATTTGAAGGAAATGGCAACGAAGAGTTTTGACGAGTTGACTGAATTCAAATGCCTCTGGATTTATGACAACGCGGAGAATTATAAAGGAAAAGACGGGATCATAAATTTCCTTCCAAAAAGTAAAGAAAACTTTTATTGCATCGTCACGTCACGGAGTCGAGACTGGGGAACCGAGAACATGGGATTCGGGAAAATAGCTGCCCTGGAACTAGACATTTTCAGCGACGAAGAAACTCTGGCCTTCTTAAAATCTGCTTTGGGTGATTCCATTGAGCATTCGGATTCACAACTCAAAGAACTGGGCAGGTTGACGGGAAATCTCCCGTTGGCTCTTCAGTTGGTTGTGGCTGCTCTGATCGATGGACAAATTGATTTACAGGATTACATTGACCAGATATCTTCTGAGGATTTAGAAAATATTCCTGATGAAGAATTCGATGACTATGAAAAGACGATCAACAAAAATGTCAAAATTTCATTGGATTTAATTTTAAAACAAGAAAACGGAAAATTAGCGTATGAGATTTTGATGATTTTTGGATACATTCAACCAGATGACGTTCGATTAGGATTTTTAATGAAAATTTTGAATATCAAAGAGACCCAAAAATTTGAAGGAGCGATACATTTGTTGGAAAAATATGGTTTGATAAAAAAGACTGAAAAACTTGGAAAAGTTATGGTACAGTTCAAAAGCGGTGGCTTTTTTAGCAAATTATTCAACAAACGAGATGAAATTGTAGTGGAAGACCATTTGTTGAGCATACATCGATTACTGCAGCAAGTAATTCGTCACAACGGAAGAGGGACGGAGGAGGAAACGTTGCGGAAGATTCTTGGCTGCCCGGGATCCATCGACCACAAATTACTTCCATTCATCAAATACGCCGACGCCAAACTCCAAAAAGAATTTCCAAAAGTCAAAGCAGAATTACTGGAGCAAGAGCAACTGAGAAAACTTATTAGAGAAGACAGATTCGAGGAATCTCTGCGACTGGCGAAATTCATTTCTGAAGAATTGCAGACAGACACCTCGATATTCAATTACGCGATTTTTTTGGCCAAGAATGAGCAGTTAAAAGAATCTGTCGATGTCCTGGAGAAATTGGAGAAAGTAGGAATGAAAGAAGAAGGAGATTATGATCATTATGATGTTAAGATGGGTATTTTGAGTTTAAAAAGAGAAGTTTCAAGGGATCTAATTTCTGGTCATCTGTTGGTTCTTTACGGGAGACTTGACAACAAAGAGAGAATGCAGGAACTTCTAGAGAAGAGGAAACTATTCCGATGTATTAATTCTAGCGAGTCTCTTGGGATTTTGATTCGAATTCTCCATTCAGATCTGACTCAGTCAAATTATTCTCTGTCAAATGTATCTTCCACTATCACATTAAAGTTGGGAACAGAATCAACAAAGATCGATTTGAGGGAATGTTCATTGGATTTCTCTTCTTGTGGCCGACTCTCTGCAACGGAATTGACATTAAGGCACGTTTCATTCACCCGTGGAGGAAAGAAATTAGAGGAAGTGAGACCAAACGAATTCTTTGACTTGGACAATATCAATCGACTCACACTCGGGAATATGAAGATGTGTATCGATTTGAGTGGGGACGTCTCTCTCGAATATCTTTACTTAGTTGATGTGAGATTGTTGGGTTGGAAGGAATGCAAATGGAATATCCAGACATTAAAATTACTTGGTATTCCTTGTATGGAGAAGACGAAGATGACAATCAAAGAAATGGAAATGATCAGATCTTCTTTGGACATTTCCTGTCTCCCACGGACACTTCAAAAACTAGATTTGAATGAGACAGAAGTTGTTTGCGCTGGCGAGATTGACTTGCCCAACTTGAATTACTTGACACTTGGAAGGATGGACGATTGTTCCTTCTTATCTTCTTTCCATTCGGTCAACATAACACACATCCTCATCTACTTCGATGTGATTAATGAAGTGAATGTGGATATTCTTCCTAAAAGCGTCACTCACATCGAAGTTTCTAGCCAAGAGACAATTGTTGTTGGTGGAGTGAGGAGAGTCGAAAAACTCATTCTAGACGAATTGTCTTTTTCTGAAATCGAGAAATTCTTGAGTCACTTTCAGACAGACGAACTCGTTGTTTACTATTATAAAGGAATTACACCAAGAGAGCTGATTGAACTGACTAAGAAAGAAATAAAGAGAATTGCAGTCGGATGGATTAAATGGGGCAAAGAAGATTTCTCGATTCTCTCCAGCCAAGTCGACAGAAAGGCAAAATTTTATTTGTGGGAGGGAGGAAGGGGGAGGGGAATTGAAGAGGAAGAGTTTGAGGGGTTGGAAGAATTGTATTAAACTATTTATCCTCTCTCCTCTCTCCTGACGTTATCTTGGCCTGCTTCTTCCACTCCAATCGCATCTTCCTCACCATCCTCCTCCGTCTCTTCATCCAATTAATTTCCTCGATTTAGTCTTACGGTAATAAAAAATAAATGTTCTGCATTCTCTAATTACTCTTTATCCTCTTCAAAATTAAACCACAAAATTTATTTCCTTTTCAGCGTCTGAAATAAATAAACTCCAAACTGGTCTTCTCGTTTCCTCCTGGCGTCACTACTGCATTTTCTCATGTTGACAACCAGGGAACAATTTTCAGCAATAATCCAGGATTGCAATGTATCGTAAAATCCCATCGAAGACATTTAAAAAGTCACCAAGATGACCATGAAAAGTCATTTGTTCAGCCAAAAGTTAAATTTAATTAAATGGTCGGCCAAATTATTTAGTCTTATTATAACATTCAATACTACTATTTACGTAAATATATTATGAATATTTCATTATTAAATGCAGTTCATCGAAACCGATTCGTGAAATAAAAGCAACGGATAAAGCAAAATAATGGAAATTAGTCAATTTGAAATGTTTGTCCTTTACAAGTAGCGTCGCTACGGCATTTTCGCCGCCAAAATATTTGATTGAAAAGAAATTAAAGATGATGGGTTGATTGTCTTGCTTACCAGACTTTACTATTTTGGCTAAATAAAATACATTATTGTATTACGGCCTTTCTACTGCATTTCTTTGGCAAGGCATTTTCGAAACTCCAAATATATACCTCGGACATGTGTCTCCAACATTTTGCAAAATCTGTTCCGTCTGGCCAAAAATGTCAGTTAGAATCGGAATCTGAAATCACGCCACTTTTCTCTTCACTTTTTTTTTTTTACTGAAACGTCAATATCGTTGAAATTACGAACATTTTGCAAAATTTTGGACACACAAGTCCGAGGTATATATTTAGAGTTTCGAAAAAGCCTTACCAAAGAATTTTCCATAAACTATTTTTTGAGTTATCCATGATCTTTTAAAGCACAAAAATACATGTAGTGCCTATTGAGGGGCCGGGTATCGCACACCCTTAATCAGAATTTTTGTCATGAATATTAGGGGAACGTTGCGACAATTGCACTTGTGACTTGTGAATTACCACTATTGGTACCTTGATGCGTTGCCCATGAGCGGGATAGATTGATCCACAAATTCCGGACAAAAACTAATTTGCGGATTTCAGTTGTCAAGTTGTCAATGTCATGTCAGTTCAGATTAGATGTCCTCTTTCCCTTTTAAAGTTGAAAGTTGTTAACTTGTAATTTCGAAAAGCAATTGCACTTTATTACGCTGACAGCTGACCGATAAATTACTACGCTTGATCTTGACTTTACATTTGTAATTTGTAAAAATCTTTTATTGACAATTGAATTTGAGGAAATACTCCAACACTGAATACAATAATACCAAAATCATAGATCAGGTGAATTTACAAAAATGGAGAACGAACAGGCCTGGAGGAATTTTGGAATCAAAACTCTGCACTCGGTTGTGTCCCGCCTCTATGAAGAATTGCTTATCACGGAAGAAGATAAACTGAAAATGGTAAAGTTACAAATAATAGATAAATATTTAATCATTAATAATTCAATTACCATTGTGTTAATAGACTTATCTCATAACTCTAAAAAATAAACCGCAGCCCAGTTCATACATGTAACTCTAGCGGAAAAACCTTAGAACTGGTTGCCGGCAACCAGTTATGGGAAAGGCTTATTAAAATGTGAAACTTTTTTGATTAGTATCTATATTTCACTGACAATTGTTAATGTAATTAAAAGTTAATATTAACCGGCTATAAATGACATTTAAATGTCAATCTTGATTGGACTTAGGAAGTTCTACAACCCACAGAGATGAAGACAGCGATTTTTGATCTGATGTCAAAGAAAGATTCGATTGTGGCTGCCAAAATGTTTTTGGCAATAAGATCGGTAGATGATGAGCATGAAGACCAGAAGATATTGACGAGCAATGAGTTTAAAAATCCAATGCAAATTCATGTAGTAAGGAAATAATTCAAAATATTTAATCATAATTCATACGTTAATAATAGCATAACTATTTGAATATACCGATATTTGTAAATCTTAAAGTATGATGTACAATTATAATTTTAATTATAGGTTCTTAGAAATCTATTTGGATTTCTCAACGTTGAAGACTTAAAATCCTGCCGTGTTGTCTGCAAAATATGGAATTTTGAGGCGGAGCCCCTAATCAGAAAAAATGCAGCAATTATATTTGGTTATCAGGAAATTGAAGACAAAGATACTGTTGCCTTCAATCATCCTGAAAACTTTCTAGAGACATTTCGCCACTTTTCTGTGTCAACAACGAATCTGCCTTTTACTTCATTTCGCTTCCTAGACAATGTGGAATGGCGTGTTTCAGATTTGAAGAACTTTTTTGACCAACAGAAAAACAATATTCAGGACTTGCACCTTCGTGACATCGACATATATGACGAAGATGGGAATATGCAGAAGGAATGTGACATAGGCGATTGGTTTGTAGATTTTTCCGTCCCCAAGTTAACCATTGAATGCTGTTTCTATATGGCCACGACAGAATTCGTATTTCCGTTAAATTTACTTGCATCCACTACACAAATTAAACTAGATCAGTGTAGAATAGAAATCGGTAGCGAAAAACCCATCGCTCCAATAGGCTTTGACATCACTAATTTGAAATTTTTGGAAAAGGGCAAATTGCTTGATGAATTTTTTCTGAATGATTCAATTGATTTTGCAAAGACTAAAGATATTAGAATAACTTGTATTGATCGTAAAGATTTTACAATTCTAACATTAGACATTAGTAAATGTCTCAGTGCAGAATATATATATTTAAGTGACATTGAAGTCGTTAATTGGGAGAATGCAAAAGTTGCAGTTAAAACTTTAATATTAGACGATATTCCATTTTTAGAAAAAACAAAAATGGAAATTAAGGAATTGCGTTTAGAGTATTCAGAAATTGATTTAGTTGCTTTGCCTTTGTCAATAGAAAAACTTCATATCGGTCCTAGATGCGATGACGACACTATTTCTTGCAACCAGCCAATAATTTTGCGTAATTTAAAATCTTTAAAAATGAAGGAAACCTATGACTTGCAGGGTCTAAAGTTTTTTGAAAATTGTTCCAACTTGCAAAACATTGTACTTGATGGTTTAAAGTATATCAGGAATGTCGATGTCCTATTGAATTTAGAGTGGATCCCAAAAAACGTGAAAAGAATGAAATTGAAAGAAATTGGAAATATTATTGCTGGACTTCATAAGTTGGAACTGGAGAGACTCGTTTTAAAAAATTATTCACTGGCAGATGCGGCAAAAGTTATGGACAAAATAAACCCAAATATTTTGGTACTTCAATTGGAAAAGGGAAGAGAATTAGAAACGACTGGAAGTGTTCTTTTGTTCTTGCAAGAATTTAAAGATTCAGTTTTATTCATCGGCCCGTTCATGTGTCCTTTAATGGCTCATGTTGACAAACAGGCAGAGTATTATGTCTTTGAAAACAATCAAGGACGGGCTATTCAAAGGAAAGAATTCGAGGATATGAAAAAGTTAGACAAAAACTGATTCTTGCTGCATTAATTATTTATTATTTAATTGCGAATTAACTTTATCAACTCAAACTATCCCTGCTTTTGTGGCAATTTAATAATATTGACGTAACGAATAAAATTAACATAAGTATTTATTATAAATGTACTGGCTGAGCAATGGTTAGTAGTAAGTAGTAGTTAGTAGTTAGTTATAGTTTGTTTTAATTCAATAACGAAAGTATGTCTGTTTTCACAGATGCTCCTACAACACAAATTTATTTGAGGTAACTATAATACAAAATGGTTGATACGGTTGAGATGAAACTATCGAATCGGATAGGAAATTGACGATAGGGTTAGAGTTTACATAAACTTTGTTAAACGCAGAAACTATGAGATGTAGTGGGGACAAGTCATGTCATTTGTGTATGATTAGCATAGATACAGCCCAGTTAGGTACATTTGTAAGATTTGTAAACATTTTATTTGTAAAAGTATCTTTACTCTAATACTGCATTCGTAATTTTATACATCACTAAATCATTATAAGATAGAATATTCAGTAATCCTTTTACAATATAATTGTAGTGGCGATTTTGAAAATAATTTAGTACTTAATACTCATTGCTTTAATAAACTGTTATTAGATATTTTAAATGTACGCAATGTTTCTATTTTGTTAATTATTACACTTCATAAAATCGTAGGTAATCTTCATTGAAAAACTACATAAGAACTGTATTAGAAATAGAGTCGAGACGGTAGTTATGCATTACATATGCGCATTGCATTTGGTTACGCCGTAAGCACAACATGCACAGAACATTTATTATTGTTCATTTCCGTAACTTAAAAATAGTTTTATTAGTGTAGATTACCAAGATTAGTAGAATGATTTATTATTAGTATGAACAGTAGGTACGATCCTGTTATCACTCTGAAGTTGTAACAGAAATTCTCCCATCACTAAATAAATACGATTTTATTTTAAAAGTATGCAATGTTTCAAAGTGAAATCTTATTTCTTGGCCTCTATAACAATAATAAAATTAAAATTTTAGTTTCAATTTGTTTTTAAGCCACAATTGTTTACTTACTGATTGCAAAGTAAATAATCAAATGTGCTTTGCTTCCTTTTGCTTTGACAAAAGGAAAATTGTAAATCAATGCGGTCAGTTTGGCAAAAGAGATTTCAATTTTGCGAGTTATATTTATTTGCATTTCAAATTGCATTGCATACATAATTAAGTTATAAATTAAGTTATTATTAATTATGATGAAGGAATCAAATTGCAAAAATCTTTCTTTTTTCAATGTAAATTGCATGTTTCCAGGAATAACCAACTCTATTTTTTTCGGCTCATTTTGTACAAAACCAATATTTCTTTCCTTTTGCTTGCACTGCTTTTTAAAGTATACAATATCTCTTCCGCGCTAGTTTATGGGTTATCTTGTTTAGTGTTCGGGAAATGTACTTGGTTCGACCATTCTGGGAAGGTAACTGACGGCAAAGCTGAAATTGGGTGAGTGAGTTTGTCTTTATCTGAATCTGATAACATGCATTTACATCAATACCATACTTACAGGCTGATGCTAGAAATACTAGCCTATCACAACTAACTTTTGCCAAACTGTCCACCAAACTCACAACCGAGCCATTGGCCAAAGTGTCCACAGGGGACTTTTGCCACAAAATTTTGCTTTTGCTAAATGGGCTTTTGCCAAACTGACCTACAGTCGGAAAAGTAACTAACAGAAATTGAAACACGTTACATATGGGAATGTGCCATTGTATTCTTAATATTATTGTCCATGATAAGTTGGTTACAGATTCGAGTAGCATGATTTTAGCTGGAAAATTAGTCCAAAAAATAAGATTATGTCAAATCTTGTCCTTCTATGGCCAATTCCCTTATTTCTATGTTGTTATTATAGTGGGTGACCCACTACTTAATATAATCATGAATAATCATTATCATTGACCATACATTCGTTCTAGAATGAGAATTTCTTCTCGTATTATTAGGGGTACAATGCAACAATTGAATGTATTATTAATAGTGTCATCATTCGGGAAAGCTGAAAAATTAATGGATTACTGAGTGAGTAAATGTAGTCGAAGCCGAAGGCCCAGGTAGCTGAAGCCGGCTAGACGAAACAGAAGCCGAAGGAGGTAGCCAAAAATCAGAAGGCCCAGTTAGCCGAAGCCGAAGGTTTGCTTGGATTGGGTAACATCCATTTAGATTGTTAGCATTTTATTGCATTGTATCTTTTGCATATGAATATGTAAATAGGAATGGGTTTCTACTAATTAATTCTAAATTCTCTTCGGGTTCGGCTACCTGGCCCTTCGGCTACTTGGGCTTATGATTTTCGGCTACTGGCACATTCTTCGGTTTCATGTAGCTGGACCTTCGGCTTCGGCTAGGTGGAAATAGCCGTGGATAAGCACCTTGATATATTCACGACAGGCGGGATAATTTATTGTGCAAAGACGGCAAAGAGTCCTTTCAAAGTTCAAAAATTCCCCTGGATTAGTTGTAAGTTGTAATAAATTTCTGCACTGTATACTGCTTTAAATATTTAAAAGAATTTTAAGTGGAGTAAGTATAGTTTTACGCAGTGCCTGCATTGAGAATAATATATAAATCGATAATTTAATTTGCAGAAATAATCCGAACTCCGAAGTAGCAACGTAACAATGACAAAACGTCAAAAGTCAATTCAATTTACAAAAATGGAAAATGAACAGGCCGAAACACAATTCAAACCCGAAACTGTGTTTTCGGTTGTATCTCGTCTCTTTGATGGATTGCTTATAACGGAAGACGAGAAACTGAAAATGGTAAAGATAAATAATTAATCATTAATAGTGATAATAGTCGGTCTGTATTTGATTATTGGCATTATTGCAGTAAATGAATTTAAATATTAAGACATTATTTAAACTTGTACCGTTAGATTAGAGCTATTCCCGTAGATTTTTTATGATTGATGATTGGTGGTATGAAATATGTCAAATGTAATCTCAAAATTTGTAATATAATTAAAAGCTAATAGTATTGTAACTTGCTAAAATTACTAAATAAAATTATTACAATATATGGCGTTATTTGGATTTAGGTAGTTCTGCAGCCCACGGAGATGAAAGCAGCGATTTATGATTTGATGTCCGAGAAAGATCCGAAAGTAGCTGCTAAAATCTTTTTGGTAATAAGATCTGTCAAAGATAAATGTGAAGCTGATGAAAGGCATGAGCACAATCAACGTCAAAATCCGATGCAAATCAATACAGTAACAAAAAATATAAATCTAACAAACATTTACTATTGATAATTATCATAATTTATTACTGGCATAACAAAATCTGAATACCGAATGTAAATTTGTAAATTCTAAAGTTTTAAGTATCCTTATAGGTTATTAGGAACCTATTTGAATTTCTTGGAGTTGAAGATTTAAAAACCTGCCGAGCTGTGTGCCAAAAATGGAACATGGAAACAGAAGTATTACTTTTAAAAAATGCGACAATAACTTTTGGTCCATGGAAATGCGGAAATGGGTTCCGAAAACTTGAAGACTTTCAAAAGATATTCAACCAATATTCGTCGCCAGCACGTAATCTAACATTTACTTCATTTCGCTTTAGAAGCGATTGGGGAAGAGGGAGATGGAATGTTTCAGATATTACAAACTTTATTGACCAGCAGAAGAACAACATTCAGGACTTCCAACTTTGTGATATCGAACTATTAGATGCTGAGAATTTTGATTGGGAGAAGGGATATGACATAAACGATTGGTTTGACAATTTCTCCGTCCCCAGATTGACCATTTTATGCTGCGATGTCGCAGGTACACCGTTGGCATTTTCTCTAAACATACTTGCTTCCGTTACACACGTTACACTACGTAAATGTAGACTTACAATTGGAGACGAAAAGCCTATAACTCCAACTACAATAAACTTGGACGATGTGAAATTTTGGAGGGACGGCAATTTACTAGAAGAATACTGCGTTAATGACTCAATAGATTTTAGCAAAGCTAAATATATAAGAATATCCTTTATTCATGGTGAGTACGGATTTACAAGGCCAATATTGGACTTAAGCAAATGTCACAGTGCAAATTATATGAGTTTGGATGCCGTTGGTGTCATCAATTGGAAGGATTGTAATTCTAAACATGTAAACACGCTATGCTTAGACTGTATTCCATTTTTAGAAAGAACAAAAATGGAAATTAAGGAATTACATTTCCGCAATGGTCCTATTGACCTGTTTGTTTTGCCATTGTCAATAGAAAAAATTTATTTTGGTACCAGTGTAGTAGAATTAATTATTATTAGCAGTCAGCCAATAAGTTTGCCAAAATTAAAAATTTTAAAGTTACAACAATTTGAAAACTTTAGAAATTTAATTTTGTTTTCAAATTGTTCCAATTTACGGAATATTGAAATCGAGGGTGCCAAAGATAAAGATGTTTTATTGGATGCGGACTGGTTACCGAAAAGCGTAATAAGAATGAAGTTAGAAGGATTCGAAAAAATTAAGTATTCTAATAAGTTGAGACTTGAGAAACTCGTTTTAGAAAACTATTCATTGGCAAATACTGCAAAGATTATGTTTGGAATTATCCCAAATATTTTGGTTCTTCAATGGAAAAGAGAATTCGAAACTATTGCAAGTGTTCTTTTATTCTTGCAGAAATTTAAAGATTTAGTTTTGTTCATCGGCCCATTCATTTGGAATGACACAATCAATGACTTCGAAATGAGTTTCATATTGGCTCATGTTGACAAAATGGCAGAGTACTATGTCTTTGAAAACAATCAAGGACGATCTATTCAACGGAAAGAATTCGAGAATATGAAATTTTTGGACAAAAACTGAGTAATTTCTTATTGCATATCGACTTAATCAAATTAAAATTACTTTCGTGGCACTCTACCTGTAAAAAGTACTTACGATGACATAATATTTTTTAACTTTAAAACTAACATTATGAGGATGATAATTGATAAAAGTTAAGATTTTAACTCTTAGTCTTAATAAACTTCAATTAAAGTTCTTCGATGGTTACAACTGCTCTGACATTTGTCAGATTTGTAGGCATTTTATCTGTATATAAAATTAGCTTTACTCTGTTCCATTCGTAATTTTATATGACTAAATAATTATAACATGATAATAATCATTAACACTACAATATTAATTTAATATAAAAAAATTCAAAATTATTAATGTACGTAACACATACATACTATGTAATAACTTGCCTTGAATTGAAAATACATTTTTATTGTTACATACTGGTTCGTATTGAAAGTAACACAATTTAACATTTTCCAGATTCATCGTCATAGATTATAGCAAATGCATATTAGTTACAATTAGCATTATTATAACCGCCGCTTTTGAAAGTCTACCATTGCATCAGTGTGTGCATCTACTTGGGTTTAGTTTACTCATTTGTTAGTTTCATAGCAACATCCCCATTTGGGCCATAAAATTTCTAAAGGCTTTTAAAGTGTATGTCATTCATTTAAATTATATATTATAGTTGACTCTTTTGGGGCTAAGCAAAACAATTGCAGAAAATCTTGAAAAAGTACTAAGTTCTGACTCAACGGTAGCTGCTCTAGAGGATCCTGTGGTATTCTGTTGGCGATTTATCAGCAGGAATTTCCATGCCTGATGTCTGCTGAAAAATCTTAACAGACATAATCACGCTGACGCCTGAGCATAAAAATGTCAGCAGAAATTTTCATGTTCAAGCTCTCTGCGGTATTCTGTTGGTCTGTTCATCAGACAATGAAACATCCTGTTGGCCGTCTAAAACACCAACAGGACCATGTTGAACTTTTTCGGTCGGGTGCCGAGTTTTATAGCTGGAAAACTTATAATTCGATCAATGCACGATTTGTTGCCATAATATGTAATTTTTTCTCCTCTATCACGTCCTGGTCCCAACCCTAACTCAATACCCAACATCCTCCTTTAATATTGTAGCTAACAAGCAATATCTAACCTATTTATAGAGACCCTCCTAGCTGCTATATTTAAAAAATACACCCGTGAGGCACTGGACTCAGGCATTTTATATTATAAGAAGATTTTATCACTAAACAAACGTGTTTCTGGACCAAACTAATTTCGTCCAGGAAAATATTAATTTCATCGATGGACAAAATTGGTTTTATCTTAGATAAAATTAATTTCGTCCAGGCAAAATGCAACTCTGACCCAAATCCTCTCCCTATTTGGTTATTTCTACCCAACCGAACTCTCTTCTAGGCTAATGAGAATTTCTTGTCTTGTTATTAGGGGTACAATGCAACAGTAGATGAAACTTCGGAAAAACTCGCACCTTGATATTGTGTACCAGCGGGATAATTTGTACAAATTTCAAATAATAATTCTACATTCCTAACAGAAATTTATTTCTTGATTTTCAGTTATTTAAAAAATCCCTCTGGATAGTTTGTTTTGTATGGTTTAATAAATTTCTAAGCTATACTGCTTTAAATTATGTAAACGAATTTTAAGTAGAGTAGAGAATATTTTTACGCAAAGCCTGGATTGAGAATATGTAAATCGATAAGAAGTCAGAAGTAATTAACGCCTAAAGTCAATTCAAATTTCTATCTACAAAAATGGAGAATGAACAGGCAAGAATGAAATTCAAAACCGAAACTGTGTTCTCGGTTGTATCTCGTCTCTTTGATGGATTGCTTATAACTGAAGACGAGAAACTGAAAATGGTAAAGTTAAATCATTAACCATTAATAGTCGATCAGTATTTAATAGCATTTATTGCAATATTTAAATTATGTAGTACATAATGAAACTTGTAACGTTAGATTAGAGACAATTCCGTTCGTTTTTTACGATTAGTAGTGGTATGAAATATGTTAAATGTAATCTCATAACTAGTAATATAATTAAAAGCTAATAGTATAATTAGTATTCTAAATTCTAACTTGCCAAGCATTACAAAATAAAATAATTAAAATATGACGTTATTTGGATTTAGGAAATTCTACAGCCCACGGAGATGAAAGCAGCGATTTATGATTTGATATCCGAAAAAGATTCGAAAGTGGCTGCCAAAATTTTTATGGCAATGAGAAATGTCAAAGATGAACTTCAAAATCCAATGGAAATTAATGCAGTAATAAAACAATTATTATTATTTATTTGCTAATAATTTAATTCTGACTTACTGACAACTAAATCTGAATAAAGATTTGTTATAATCTATCTAAAAGTAAGAAATGTTGTTATAGATTGTTAGGAATCTATTTGAATTTCTCAAACTGGAAGATCTAAAGACCTGCCGTGTTGTTTGCAAAAAATGGAACTTTGAGGCGGAGACCCTACTTAGAAAAAAGGCAGCAATTACTTTTGGTTACTTAGATCCTGAATACTTTGCTACGTTGCGGCATCCCAAAAACTTTCTGGAGACATTTTCTGCGTCGGCCAATAATATGCCTTTTCCTTCATTTCGGTTTCTAAACGAGGTGGAATGGCGTGTTTCGGATCTGAAGAACTTTTTTGACCAGCAGAAGAACAACATTAAGGACCTGCAGCTTTGTGGTGTCAAGATATTTAATGAAAATGGCGTTTGGCATGAAGAGTATAAAATAAGAAGGGATTGGTTTGCAGGATTCTCAATCTCGAAATTGACCATTTCATGCAATGCGCACAACGATGATAAAGTGACAGCCTTAACATTGTCTTCCAATATACTTACTTCCACCACACATATCACACTAGATAAGTGTAGCATAAAAATTGGGAAAAAACTCGTCTCTCCAATTGCTATTGACTTTACCGACTTGAAATTCTGGAAGAACGGGAATTACCTCCCAGAATACTGTCTAAATGATTTAATTGACTTTAGGAAAGCTAAAGATATCAGCCTAACTTGTGATGACGATGAACTTTATACACTTCCAATATTAGACTTAGCCAAATTTCGTGGTGTTAGTGCAAACCGTATATTTTTGGATAACATTGAAGTCATTAATTGGGCAGATTCTAAGGTTGCAGTTAAAACTTTGATATTAGCTGGTATTCCATTTTTAGAATCAACACAAATGAAAATTGAGGAATTGCATATCAAAAAGTATTCTAAAATTAATTTGTCTGCTTTGCCATTGTCAATTGAAAAAATTTATTTTGATGACTGTTTTGAGGGGACAGATATTTCTTGTAGCCACACATTAACTTTGCCTAATTTGAAAGTATTAAAGATGAAGGAAAACAATAATTTGGAGGGTTTAATGTTTTTTAAATATTGTTACAACTTACGGGATATCGTACTCGACGGTTCAATTTGCGGAAGTTCCGAAGTCCTATTGAATTTAGAGTGGATAACGAACAGCATACAAAGAATGAAGTTGAAAGAAGTAAAAAATATTATTGGTTGTGGCTATAAATTAAAACTAGAAAAGCTTGTTTTAGAAAGCTATTCATTGGCAAATACTGCAAAAGTTTTGGATAAAATGAGCCCGAATATTTTGGTTCTTCAATGGCAAAAAGGAATGGAATTCGAAACAAGTGGAAGTGTTCTTTTGTTCCTGCAGCGATTTAAAAATATCGTTGTATTCATAGGCCCGTTCATTTGGGATGACAAAATCAATGTTTTCGAAAGGAGTCCTTTGATGCGTCATGTTGACAGAAAAGCAGATTACTACGTCTTTGAAAACAATCAAGGAAGATCTATTCGACGGAATGAGTTCGAGGATATGAAACAGTTAGACAAAGACTGAATATTTAATTTTATTTAAACCATTGTTAATGAATTCGTTCAATTCGTAATTTTTTACACAACTAAATATAACTAAGGTGAATAGTAATTGAAGTAATTCATTAAAATATCATAATGATAATGCCGATTGAAAATAAATTGGTATACTTATTACTCATTGATTTGTAAACAACAAATTAGTCTTCAAATATTTCAAATGTACGCAATATTTCTATTTTTACATAGTTGTTTATAATACTTCATCATAATATTATAAGTAATTTTCATTCAAGAACTATGTACACAAGAAAACTTCAATACCTAAGCTTAAGATATTAGCCATAAAATAAATTATTCTCCATCACTGCCAATGCTAGTAAAAAGTAGTCAGGCAACATCTGCTTTGATAGATTTTATTTTTTTAGCTAATCATCCGTCAATCATTTTAATTCAAACTTGTTAATTTCCCTAATTCACTTAAATGGTTCAACCAAAAGCAATAATTTCTTTATCAGATATTTTACAGATATATGGGGGGTATTTGAATCTTATCTTTTCTATGCACTACACAATACACTACTATAATAATAAAGTATGTCCGCCAAATGTTTTTGTGGCCACTTTGAGGCGGTCCTGAGTCCTGGATAATTAAACTCAATTATGAATGATTTTAATGCTAACTATTTAGTATTATAATATTATTATTACTATAGAATTATTATGTAAAATTATTATAATTTGTTACAGACTAAACAGGTAAATCAATGATTTCAATTATTCGGTAGCAAAGTCAATTTAAAATTACCCCAATCGGTATTTTAAACTCTGAAAAAAATTATTTCAGTATAAATTTAAGTTACTGTTTATATCAAACCTATTCCAGGTAAAATAAAAAGTATTTACACATTGTTTGTGCTTGACTTAACTGTAATATATTATTTGTTAAAATATTATCATTAT
>JABASH010003438.1:0-16486 GCA_019776445.1 Tomocerus maximus | reverse complement strand
GAAATAATTCTTCCGGATATTCTGCATTAATTTATCTATTTGTGAATTTTATAGGTATAATATTTCATACAGGTCTTAGTAAATTGCCGCATGCACCCAATAGTTTATGTAATTTAATTAGAATTCCATCATTTGTAATTTTAATATCATCTATTAATAAATAAAATGCCAAATTCAAATAATATCAGTTTAATAAAACCCCATGAAATCCATTTGCATTAATTTTAAGTATCTTAATTACTAGTTGCCGTATTTTTGTCAAACGTTATGAAATTCAATCTTTAGGGGAATAGCCATATAGATTCTATACAAAATCTACGAATTGGGAATTTATGCATCATCAAATCATCAAAACAAGTTTCGTAAATTGTAATAAAATGGTCAATGCAATTTCTCGTTTGGGAATGAAGTGTGAGTAGCGGAGTGGAGAAATAAAGAGAAATAACTCATAACTACAGCTATAGTAACATTGAAGTTTTTTAGCAATGCCAATTCCATGATGCTTTCTATTTTTAAAAAAGTTAAAAAATTCAAAATTACAATAATTGGAGTAAATTCTTTTATTTTAGAGACTATATAATATGTAATCAAATTCCCATGTCTTATTGACTCAATAAAATTCATGTTAGCTTAGATTTCCTAGATTAGATAACTGTTTCGTGTGAACCCCTTTTTCAGTTTTAAAGATGATTGTCCTTTAAAATGGCAGGAGATTGTGAAGAGAATTCTTGAAAAGTGATCGAGGTAGTGATATAGGATGTCTGAAGCCGGAGGGGAAAGTCCACGGGTGTTGTCAATTCAAAGTCATGTAGTCAGCGGCTATGTTGGAAATAAATGCGCAGTTTTTCCATTACAAGTAAGGAAAACTTTCATTACATTTTTCATGTTCAAGTTTTGTTTTCAATATAAAAGTTTGATTTTAAAATTCTTGGATTTGAAACTCAGGTTCTTGGATTTGAAGTAGATTTTGTGAATTCGGTGCAGTTGTCAAATCATACCGGATATGGAAAATACTACGGCCAGGTTTTAACAGACAAGGACCTTGGTAATAATAAATGTTTATTGTAGAAGAATGAAAAAGTTGAATCAAAAATCTCTGATTATTCTGAATGTAAAATAGAGGATTTATTTCGGGGACTAAACGAAAACAATCTGTGTCGCTATACACATCTTTTGACTGGCTATGTGGGCGATGAAACTTTTCTGAGGACTATTTGCAATGTAGTGTCGCGTGTCAAAAAAGAAAATCCTGGTTGCGTATACCGTACGTTGAAGTAGCTATAATTTAACAGAAGATTATTCATGAAAAAAGTCCTAAGTTTTATCTTCTGATTTTAGTGTGCGACCCCGTGCTAGGGGACAATGGCCATTTCTACGTTCCACAATCTCTCATTCCTATATACCAAAACGAGGTTCTTCCACTTGCTGACATTACCACGCCGAATACATTTGAACTAGAGTAAGTAAATCTATTCAAAATCTTCAGATAATTTTTGGATTTTGAGAATATTTTCATTCTAAAATAAATGGCAGGCTGCTGAGTGGAATGAAAGTCGGGGACGAAAGCCAAGCTATTGAAGCAATGGGGAAACTTCATGACAAAGGAATTTCCATCGTCATCCTAACAAGTTTAGATGCCCCAGGTCCTGATATCACCACTTATGCATCTGTGAAAGATAGTAAGATGAAGATACCAAATATTTTAGGCTAATATTCCAAATCATTTCATGAGCTGTGATAAATATTTTCTGAATTTTATGGCAAATCAGAGGACAGTGGTCGTCAAGTGTATAAAATAGTACTTCCACGTCTTGAAGGGATCTTCACGGGAACGGGTGATCTCTTTGCAGCTCTTTTCCTCGGCTGGTTCCATAAATTAGGGCGTTGCCGAGTGCCCGATGTTTTGCGAACTGCCCTCGCCACAATGGAAGTCGTTTTATCCAGGACAAAAGCAAAAGCAGACAGTAAACCTGCTTCTCCAGAAAATGTCAAGAGACCAAATGAACTGCAGTTGATCCAGAGTCTGGATGTGATTATGAAACCTAATGTCACCCGAGAAGTCATCAACGTTCCAATCTAAGTCCTTCTAAATGGATACAAGAGACAATAACTATAGTCAATTAACGCTATCCCTAGAAAATATATACAAGACTATAAAAAGCATAATAATTTAGGATTCGTAGAAAAATGCAAATAAATACCACCGTGGAAAGATAGTTAGCCTAGGATCATTTCAATGCTCCAATTTTGTAATAGTGAAGGAATTAGCTGTGATTTTAAGATTTATTATCCTGTCTGCCATGTGATTATCTTTTAATTAACATTAGCTCGGTTCTAATTAATAGTAGATTAAATAATGTGTTCTCCAGATAAAAATATTCGCATTAGCTTAGAAATTAGAATGATAACTAGCATTAAGTATTGATTGATAGCTGATTGATGGCATCATAACGCGTGTACGAATTTTATGCTATGAAACCTTGAAACCATTAAATTAGCGAATATTATGACGATTATTATTTCTTGCTGGTTGGGCAGCAGAAACTTGTGAGGAGTTATCCATTTAAATACGCAGGTTATTTTAGTTAATTCTCTGCTGATTACCAAATTAGTGCTACGTAGGTGCTGACTGCTGATAGCAACCCAAATGCCTTATATAAACATGTAGGAGTGATCATTTTAAAAATTATAACCGTATAATAGCAATATCTAGAAGAGTATACCTAGCAGGTATGGGGGCACAAATATTATTATAGATGTCCACGTTATCGTATGATTTCAACTTGTACAGACGACTCCTTTGCATTTGAAATATCGTTAGCGACAATAGTCACGACAATAATACAGATATACACGGTAAAGATTCAATTTAGGTAATTACTGCAATTAACATACATAACTGTAATAACAGTTACTACCTACTAATTAGTCATGAAAATGGGATTTTGCTGTTCGACCCGAGTCGATTTACCTCGACTTAGCTCTGTAGAATGGGATAATGGGAATCGTTCTTTTACAAATAATTTGATAGCTAATAATAAACATGCATTTCAAAGTTTCTTGAAGTTTCTGGGGAAAGTGCATAGGCATTATTGTAATGTCTGTCATTATAATATTCGTAAAAGTCGAAAGCTAAATATTTTATGCCAATGATGTCACAAAAGCTAATCAAGCTAGTTCTACTAGAGTGATTATGTTTTGTAGTCGGCCGAGTCAACTCAATAGAAAATATTATATTCATGTGTACATAAATTAGGGAATGCGATCTGCACTCTTTATGACTTGCATGAAACACAGCGACTGTTTCGACTACGGTGTATTTAGTCGATTGACCAAAGACAATTAAGCTCTGATCACCTGCAACTTTAATTGTGCCAATATCGATGTCTTCCAATAATCAGTGCTAATTGACTTGACACATATGCTTCTGCTCGCTCACATGACATTTTGTGTCCATATCAATGTCTGATCATATCCACAAGCATACAATATACCTCAATTGCTTTGGTCTAAAAATTAATTATAACTAGATTATAATCAATGACAGCCATTATATTTAATTTGATTCACAATAAGATGAAAAATGTAACTAATTTACAATAAAAAATGTCTGTACCAACATTTACCCTTTGAATTTGAGATTGAAAATAAACGCTTTCGTGATTTCTTGAATTGTATTAATGGATGCTCAAACTTGGAAACTCTTTCGTGCATAAAACTAGCAAAGATAATCTGAATCCTATAATTATCTATGTAATAAATGACACAATTAATCACAATATTCACTTCAGAATTATACATTTATTATTGTGTTTAATTTTAGTTAGTAACAGTACCGATTAGTTTTGATTATCAAATCATTTGCCTATGAAACTACCGAAAACCATTTTTATGTATCGTAATGAGAACGGACTTACTCTAGTCGTATCGTACTGGTAGATTATACCATTTTATAAGGACTTTATACAATAACTATCGGAAAACATTTTAAAAATCGTATGAAACTCATCTCGTGTTTTTATAAATAATAATTTTTTGTTTAGATAATTTCCTGATGTACGTGTACAATATATTATTTTATATAAGTAGGCATAGTATAATTACAACTACGTAGTTTAACCACTTTTAACCAACAATACACATACCTACTAAATCGTAAAATGTCAAGTGACAATGACAATCGAGAAAATAAGAACAGGGAATCACGGGAGTTGCCATCATCCACTTTTTTCACATCACAAAATGTCTAAATATAAAATATAACATTTCGGTGAACTCGGCACACATTGGAAAGCAATAAGTCCAGGTCAAAAGACTTCATCGTATTGCTCAGGGCAGAGAGTAGTAATCTAATGTAAATTTTGCTGGTACTGATTAACTGAACAGAGAAGCGTTCTACCTAATTTCACTAAGGACTTAATTAATTTTCATGTCTTAACCGAAAAAAGAGTTACACTTACATTTTTACAATAACATTATTTTTCATGTACATATCGGACAAATAATTTACGTATTTACATGAAGACATTTAAAACAGGATGGACATTACAAACAATCTTCCATAACATATTAAAACTTACATATACCAATATTTGCGATTGTGCTCTTAAATAGTTTACAAACAACACACGACACAACAAAAGTTATGGGTCAACAATTGCAAAGGAATATCAGCTGATGCATAAACGGCTAAATAGCAAAGGCTATCTTACCTAAGTTTCTTTGAGTAACAACGGTTAATAAATAACAAACGAAATAATATCATTAGCAAAATGCAAAATACACCGTAGAGTAATGGCTTTTGAATTTGACTAACTGTGAGATAAGATTGAATGAGATATAAATCAGAATCAACTATTGTCAGTAAACGTCTTTCATTAAGTTTGGTGGATTAAAAATTGGCTACTTTTCTACAATATTTATACCAAGTTTTTAAATAGGCCATCATATATTATAGTCTCTGATTGCAAACTTCTCGGAAATAAATTAATTTAAAAAATTGACATCACTACACCATAATTACTGTGTGGCAAGAACTTGGACATACCACCATTGAAATGAAAGCTCATCAATGACATCAGTTTTTACCTAATTTAACTTTTAGTATACAACACAACCTTCCTGACTGTGAGCAATCGAAAACTATGTAGCATTACAATAAAAGTAACGATTTTCTTAGAGATTAGTTAACGTAAAACAAAAACGGTGGTAGTCTGGTAAATTATTTTTTTTACATATTATTAAGATAATAGATATGTTATAAATACTAAATTTTATAATTAGTTCATTAATAACAAAAATTCACAACATAGTCCACAATTATTACGTACACAATTCATTTCAGAAACGTGCGAGCACGTTAGGTATAAAATAAAGTCTAAAAGTACAAAATCAACATACGTATAATAATTACTTCATTGCCCTTGTGATGCATTTGTAATTAATAAGTGAGTAAAAGTAGTCAAGTAACTCGCTCAACGTTAGTAGTACAACGATATTATATGAGATTAATAAAAATTAGTAAATTAATAACAACGAGATAATATCGTAACCTATCGGACTTCGCAATAGTGTACTTAGGTATAAAATGTTATCTTTTCGATTTCGATACGCTAGCATAAGCATGGTATAAAACAATAGCAAAAAATCCTTTCGACGAAATAAAAAAATCGTGAAGATTAGATACACACTTCATAATAACAAGTAATATTTCATTAACAAACGAATGACGATCATAAATTTTAATGTAAGTATAACCAAGCAATACTTTGATTGTTACATAGTAACTTCTTAAAATTGACCTAAGACAAATGACAAATACTCTTAAGATCAAAAAACTCACAATTTTAATATACTATACTCCTACAATATGGAAACACTTTACTGGTAGACATTTTTGTGTTGTACATCTCAACGTGTAATAAACACACGAATACGAAAGACTTTACCAAACTGTAAATTATAAGTATATGATATTAATATCAATATCTTCACTACCTATTTAAGTAGTAATTGCCAAAATAGGTAGTAAAATATCAGCACATAAATGAAATACGATGAATACTTACAGTTATTTTTAGTGTTTACATTCTATAACACTCCCATTGTTAAGTGTTTATCGAAAAACAAAATATTACATTGCACATCGATAATTCAATGAGTATTATCAGTAAATAGCTTTTGTGAGTATCGACGAAATTCAAACACGGTTTTAAAAAAAGAATCTTTTGTAGATTAGCTATTACTGTGTGTAATATTTGTTCAGGAAACGTCAGTCGATGATGTTGATGTCCGAGATAAATAAAAACACTGTAAGTATCCTATCCTAAGTAGTAAATTGTTATGCGGTAATTATGTATATTTAATTACGCTTATCTTTGCCACTTTCTTTTTGTCTTCCTTAAAGTATGCGTACGTTTACCAAGACTATCTACTTTTGACTTCCATGGTTAGACGTGATGATAGTTGAAATTACGACCCCGGCCCCCGTATCAGATGTGCGTGGGGGCCACTAATTGTCAGCGCCATTTAGAACGTTGAGCAAAAACGTCGGCCCGTAAATTTTGAGCGAAACAAATCCCCAAAATCTAAATAAAAAATATCACATTAATCAACTAATAAACTTTTTAAATCGACCATAAATAGAAGTAATAGCGAGTAATAATGCATTGAAAAAGGAAGCAAAAGCTACCAAACAAGCAATGTTGCCCATTGTCACTACATGCGTATCATAATCATTACAAATTCAATCAAAAAATGATATCAGGCTGAACTGAATAGTGAATAATCGATCTGATTGCAGTAATCAAGACTTGAAGACTCTAGACACCAAAAGAGTCGACAAAACTGCACCTGTGCGTATGATATACATTTCAACTGTACCTGAAGGAAGGCCAATGACACAATTGCAGTCGCCACAACTATAAGATTTCTTTCCAGCCAGTCTTCAGCAGATGACAAACAGCCATTGTCATAAATTACTTTCGAAACATCTAGATGCTGCGTTTGTGTTCGTGTTCACATAGTTATATAGTATTCATCATTTCAAAGCAGTCAGGTCATGCAGAGCAGAATTCATCATCCAAAAGATCAAAAGGTCGTCGGCAGATATCATCAATCAATGCAAAGCAAATTCAGATTTAGCGTGCATTTAGAATAAGTAAACACGATACAAAATAACCAAAAATAATTTATACGCCTAAACTACTATATTAGACTACTACTATTAGTTTTTCTGGATCTGAATTCTGAAGTCATCTTTTATTATCTACTACATCCAGTCTATAAAATAATTTGTTGACTATTTTTATCACAGATGCATACAAAACATTCTATTTAACAAAAAATTGCCACCACTATCACCAAATGTGAAGTACGTGTCATTAATGTACAATCCTTTAAATATAATATACAAAATGATCATTTAATTACATAATTTAGTTTGTACAGACAGATCACCTTTCCAAACTCCACTAACCAAGCATCCACATATATAAATACAAAATATAAATACAAGGCCACCACAAGAATAAAAATATTGACTAGTCCTAAAGAAAACCTGTTAAGTTGAACCTCAGGAAAAAGCATTAAGTAATACGTAGTTCATCTACATAGAAAATAGAGCAATTACAAGTAGCAATATCTTAAAACAGCTTTGCAGAATTAATGGAATTGTACAGCCCAGCTGAAAAGGAAAGCAAAAAACCGCTAACTCAAGTCAAACGCCGACCTGTAAAATAGCGACGGCTACACCTACTGCAGCCACAGGAATTAGATTGGCCTCCACCCATTCTTCCCCAGATCGGAGACACCCCTTGTCATATATCACCAAACCCCGATCTTGAGGCTATCACATATTTAAATTGTACATTGCTACTTACAATCATTTTTATATATATCAGTCAAGATATTGGAGTATTTTACAATATTATATACAAGTTACGTTTTAGTAGCCTTCAGTGATTTTTTACAATATGTACAAAATTAAGAATTCAGAGAGTCTGCTGAGTTTTGTTAATCATAATTAAAATGTACCTGACTAATAACTGCAGGATCTAATAATTAATATCTAACCCTGAATTTTCATTGAGATGACATAAATATTATATTATTATAGTCAATATTTTGTGTCACTTTATCAAAAATGAGGACTTACATATTCGGGTCGACGCACATCGTAGCCACATTGTGTATTTCGTATCCATAACTAAAGAACAATAAATAATTTAGTAACGGACTAAGGCTAATGTTTTTAATAACCTCCATTTAGCTAAAAAGTCTTTTGATTGGTAAGACCAAGTGATTCTTTGGAATGCTCCATTTTTGTCCCATAGATAAAAAAGACACAACACTTAAGATTTAAGGTGGTACTTACTGACTGTTGTTTACAACAAGAGAAAGGAACCCCACAAGATTCTCTGGCAGTGGAATTGCAATTAAAGTAGACATTTTTGTCCCAGTCTCGAGGACTCTCAATGCCACAACATTGCAACCAGCGCTCTTGAATCCAATCTATCAAATTTTGTTGATCTGGATCTTCTCTATACGACACAATGAACGACTGGAATCCACTTGTGGCTTCATTTTTTATCCAATCTTTAAAAATAAATCTATAATACAAAAAAAATACTTTTCACAAACCAAAAAGAAAGCTGGCACACCTCGCTGACGTATTTTATAAAAACATAAATTTCACAATGGTGCTACATTAATTATGGAGCTTGGATTGGTACATAAACTTACCCTAAAATTCCAGCCGCGATTTCTACCAAAAGAATAGCAGCCAAAAATATTGCATAGACGGCAAGGAGACACGTGTTCTCACGAAGAGCACCAACACATCCCGTGAATCCAATAATGAAAGTTAAAGAGCCAACGACGACGAGAAGAAAGGCAGGATCCAAGGCGACTCTTGTTAGTCTCGACAAGTTCGATAATGTTTCTTTTTCGCTCCACGCCCATACGCCCACGCCCAAAATGAACAGACCAAGTAACTGTAAATATGATCATAGCAATTAGTATTCTCAATCTCAAGTCCACTAACGGCAATCAAGTATGTATCATGTAGGCTATCTGTAGCACAAAAACTCACTATGTGAGCCAATTCGCAATTCTTACAACGATTTCCGCAATTGCAAAACGAGTGCAAACTGCAAACACACACACAGCTTGTACCGATTAGTTTTTTAACTTGAAATACTGGTCATATCCTCATGACTATGTTAAATCTGATACATTTACAACAACCCCAACCCAACTACTATAACTTAACTGAAAATATTTATAAAGTTACTGAAAAGGTTACCAAATACTAGTCCTGTGTTTGGTCGTTAAGCTCGTTTCGTTTACAATTTAATAAGTACAACGTTTACGAACAAAAATATGAACCATTATAATTCTCTCGAGTCAAGTACAAAGAAAAGACTCAATTTGTGAAAATGTGCCAAGAAAACAGTAAGTCAGCAGATAAAGCTGATTGCATTGGTCTTATTATTGCACTGAATGTGAATACTGAATCAGATGTACCGATATACAAGTAGGGAGATATACATTACATTACATAACTATCTATTAGTTATAATTGCACGATAATGAACTTTAGCCTCTATAAACTAAAAATGAAATGTAACTGCTCTCATCAAAAACGCAGTACAAAACGGAAAATAGGAATCTGTTCTATCTCCCTCTCAGCTGTTAATACATAACAAAACTCAAGTCAAGAGTAAGAATATCTATGATTATGATGTGGCACAATATACAACGACGACAATGTGTGTTAATGTTAATAATATAATATAGTGCCAATATTTCATTTTCATAATATAATACTTAATTTTAAGAATTTTTAACAAACCATTTATCAAAGATTTTTGTACAGAAGTAATAAACTAAGGCCGTGGGAACATGCTAAATGATACAGGAAACAAAAAACGTGATTTTTGCAGTAATCAAATCAACCAATACACCAAAGAGAGAAAGACAGGCAATACATGTGCCTAGTTCTCTCATAATCATTCATAATAACACATTTCTCCCTTCTTCACAAACTCAGTGCCATCACGATAATACGTCGACCCAAAAAGGAAAGCTTATTGTTTCAAATGTAAAGATAATTGCTATGAATGTACATATTATAGCTTCTATTCTACCTGTACCTAACGTACCTGTTTATTCTTCACGATTGCTATTACTCTTCACTGCTTTCTCTATTTCTCACATTCCACAATTCTACTTGTCTACTTTTCTGCTTTTATATGCGCATTTTGCACTGAAGTAATACTTTAAAGCTGACCCATTAAAATACATAATCTAATCAAGAGGTACAATATATTGCATGTCACATTTTATTCACAGTGACAATAATTTATATTTCATATCAACAATGCTAAAACAAATAATGATAGTTAAAATCATAAAAATTTAAAAGTACATGTACTTCATTTGAATACTTTCCCTAAAAAAGAATAAAGAAAATAAAGATTGTATGTAACTCTTTCAATAATTATTTATAATGTTAAGAAGTTACGGTGTACCTCTCGTGTGGTATGGGAAATGTAATTAGTTTTTTATATATACCCACCCTATATTTACAACAATCATAATGGCCTTGAAAAGGTAGAGCGAAATGGTAAATTACCAGTTCTGTTTAGATGAGCCATTTATAATGACAGTAACTTCCTGCCTGATCCTTTAAAATTATTCTGCCTTAATTTTTCCTATTTTTGCTAGAATATAAGTAATGAATGTTCCTTTTGAGCATGTACGCTAATGCCCTTGAGATTTTTGAGAGCCGTTGCGCTCTCGGGAAGGAGAACCAAATTTTTCCCGGTGAGAAACAAAATTTTCCCCGCGGGAAGGCAGGCTCTTGGGCATATTGGAACTTTTCGAGGGCCCGGCTAAACTGCCTAAACTGCTAATAAATATTTAGTTTGAGATCCAATTCAGTCGTGTAAAGTTATTTTTAGTCCAAGTCTAGTAAAGAAACTTACCCAAAAAATGACATTGAATCCAAAAATAAGGTACTTGAGACAACAACTGACTTCACTCTCATCCCTTCGGTACTTTTTCCGCAGTGGAGGCGGAGGCATTCTCCCGTCCCAAACACCAACTCCAACTCGGAGCGGTCGTCTCTCCTCCCCGTAAATATCGAATCCGTACTCGTTTTTCAACGTGGTTGCCTTTGTCCTATCGGACGGTGTGACTTTCAATTATAAAAATTATTGTCGACACTTCCACTAACTAACTGACGAAAACAGCAATTCACCACGGCTGACTTCTAGGAATTTTCATTTTGCGTCCATTTTGATGAAAATCAATATAGGCAGAAACAGCTGGTCAATATCAAAATTAGATCTTGCAGCAATTCAAACTTCATTCATTTTCAGTAGTTTTAAGCACCAAGTATTTTAATCTAACTTTAGAAATCGCTCAATGCATACAAAAAGATCTTTCGCACAAGAGGAAATTGAGTATTTGCGCAAGTAGTTAGTTGTACTCGGAAAGTTGATCTGAAAATAAAAGCAAATGGTTTTGTTTCAATGACAGCATGAATATTAAATGCTTAAACCCATTTTGTACAAGATACCTATTCCTAACTTACGCTACATACTATACTTTTGTAGGTACCTATATAATATATACCACATATTATAGCATAATATATATAATAGTAGTAAACTATTAAATACGACAGCTAACAAATCAGAAATAATTCTGAATCGAATGAACACGCCGCAAGTGACAAAAACTGAACATATTTTTTTAAATGAAATTACAAATAAACATAAGTTCAGACTTTGAATGCCAAACCACTCACACTTTATGATACTTATCTTATATACTTCATAAAAATGGAACTGTTGTGTTCACTGTTATTAAAAAAATAAATTCGATTTCTCAAACATTTAACATTGTTAATAATACATTCGTTTGAATCGAGCGAAGGTATTATTTTTCTTAATTTTCTTTAGGTTTCGAAAATAAGAAATTATGTTTCTGGTTTCGGTCATTCAAATAAGCTGGAAGTTATTTTTCCTCGAATCAAATTCAACTTTGAACATCGAAGTTAAAAGTTGCTTTTTTAAAAAAAATATTGATTGTTTGCTTGTCACTTGAGTGACTTATTGTGAACAGAATATTGGGTGGTAAATAACGGATAAACGGCAAAATATTGAACTTGCAACGTCACAACACAACTGACAACTTCGAAATTTAAATTAGATTAAAAATGATTATTTTAAGGACTAGTAAAAGTAACAAGTCAAAGAAATTCCAAATTACCAGGCATGTGACATGGGAGCCTTTTTGAAATGTTTGGTGATTGAAGGAGTTCACCAGACCGTCCAGTCATCAATTTTCTAGCCAAACGTCAAAAAATTTTGAAATTGGTGTTGGTAATCCTGTTATCCAGGAATTTCAACTGACAATCGAAATTACGTTCAATTCTTCAATAAAAGACGACAGTCGATGGTGACACTGTCAGGAAAAATAGTTTGGTTATTGGTTGCTGTCAGCTGTTTAAAGATGATAATCCAAATAGCAAATAAAAACTGATGAATGAGTATAGTTAGTTTTAGAAATGATACCTGATAGTGAGACTGATGGATTGGCTGGCTGGAGATGACAAATTAGACCTGGATTGACACTCCTCCGTACACCAGAAGTAAAGAGGAGTCTAACCTAATTATGAATTAAATAAATATTGTGGTTGTTGGTTGATTGAACCATTGAGTGTAATAGATGATGATATAGAACAAAGAATCCAACACACAACACTCGAACTCGAACTACAACATCCAACCAACCAAACCAAATACATAAGAACTAACGTAGAGGATTCAGGAGCAAGAGCGAACTTACTCCACTTCTATTCCTTCCTGTTATGTCTCTCAGCCTTTTTCGTACACGTACACCATATAAGTACACCGTAAATCCACAACTACAGCCCTCCGATTTTATCTACATGAATTTTTGCACCCTAAACTTGAAACACTTCAACTTTTTGGACCCAAAGAACCAGGAAATATTTTATCGGCTTTGGCTTTCTTAATTTTTCAGCCATAAAATCATTTTTATTATCCTAATAACTTTCCCATGCACACAATGAGGGTGGGTGCTACGGTTCTTTAGTGTTTCCACAAGTTTATTAACTTGGCCTAATGTTTGAAAATTTCTGTGTCTGGCTTGGTACTAGATTTGGGGCTTAAGGGGCCAAATGACACCATGTAAAAGTGGCTGAAGCCAACTGAATTGAATTAAAAACAATAAGTATTATTTAATTAAATAACTTTATTATGACAATGATTTCCGTATATAATTTATGTACTTCTCTGACAAAAAATATTTAAACTCATTCATAGCACTAATCATTGAGTTATGCGAAGGTGAAAATTGCGCTCCTATAGTAAAAGACTAGGAATTGAGCTGATTTTAAGTCCCAACGTCACAAATCTCAAGCCAACGGCTATATTAAGCGCAGAAGTTCACAAGGATTAAACCAAGGATTATTTGTGAATCTCTACATAAAAATTCATATTGTAAGACAATTTTAAAACAGTGTGAGTGAGAGTGAAACTGTGAGTGTGAGAGAGACTATCGATTATAGTGAAGTAGTAATGGAGATGAGGGTTTCGCATAATTTTTCATTTTCGTCAGGGTTAAATTGAAGACCGGATGCTGCTAATAGGAGATCCGAGGCTATAACGGGGTATTTACTGTACATCACTATATATGTGTTCATATTCAGTACACAAAGTATAACAATGTATATGTATGTATACTACTACAGAATGTACTTGTACACATACATATAGTCATAGTGCTGTCAGTGTCAGTGTGATACTGATACTCACTGAATGTTACTGATAAAATCCATCCATAGTATACACAAAAACGCACCGTATAGACAAAATAGACATGTACTGTAACGTCTGTAAAACATAAAAGTTATGGTTCTTTTACTATCCTATACTATAATGCAATAGTACAACCGAAGTGAGGCAAACGGTACAAGTCTATATAATACTATTTTATTATGTTTATGTCTATGTCAATGCCATAATTGCCATCGTTTACTTTAACCCTTTAACATAACTATAATATCTCACCAACCACCTCAGACCAAATCAGTCAATTTTCTGTATTAACAAACTATTTCACTGATTACTTATTAATTTCATTAAAACATTTTTCTAATTCACAACGAGGGGGAAATTGAAGTTACATTTCTACAGCGCTGTCAGTGTCAGGCCTGTCTGGCTGTCGCTGCGTCAGTCCAAAGCGGACCCTAATCTAGTTTACTACTTATACTCTACAAATATTATTATCAGCTTTACAATACGATCTTTAAATTCAAAAATCTCAATATACGAAAGACTACTCGCCAAGAATAGAAAATAGGAGTTGCAAGTTTGCGAATTCGACTGCAAAATGTATGTACAAATTAAAATAATTTTTCACTACATTGAAAACTATCTGAAGTTGCTTGATTGCTTGCCCTCCTTTAAAATGACATCTCTTCTAAGGGGAGAATGATTACGAAAATTGAAACCCAAAGCAATATTACTTATTTCCGTATTCGTTATCGTACATGAATTTGAATCGGACATGAAATTCCGAAAAAATATAGGCCATATCGTCATGCATGAGTTCGGATTCTGACTTTTGACTGGATGACAGTGGCAGTGCGTGCTCATGATTTTATTACGATCCAGTTTATATTGATGCACTTATAAAAACTTACGGTAAGCCGTAACAGACGCTCGCCCTAGCAATAGTGACAGGGACTATGGGGAAAATGTCCCACACCACAGCCACCTACCCAGTAGAGTGTTTTTTAAAACTCGATATGCAATTAATACAGAGGGGCATTGCACGGCTACTGTAGCCCCATGTATCTGAAGAACATGAAGTAGTACACACAAATGGCATACACCATTCGAAAGACCTTTCAAAGTTACATTACTAATGAGGGAACTTTGATCAACATCACTTGACATGTTCAAAAAAATCACTGAAAATAAAAAGTGGAAAAATGTGTATCTCCGAGACTTAGGACATGGACTTAGATATGGACTTCTGTAACCGGAAGTAGCGTGGCAAAGCAAGATACATCATCTGAAAGCCCATCACCATTAATCTGTAATACTTCCCGTTCTTCAGATACAGGAGGTTACAATGGCCACGAAAAAGCCCTGTACGATTTCAAATGCCATGTATTAATCGCATATCGATTCAAAATAAATACCCTGTAAGGTTACGGGTCAATTGTGTTGCGGGCCGAAGGGTAGGTGTGACAGTGGGACTTGAGACCTGACAGGAACAATTTGCCCATGATGGGGATTATGTACAGTTGTTGTACATGGTTTTGGATTAATAATTCTTTGAAAGACTGCCGGTGCCGACTGGTATATAGTAAAATTGTATGTTATAGAAACAGCTTTTGATTTTTCAATACCGAAGTCAAAAGGTAATCAAAATAAAAAGAAATCTACGGAAAGTAAAAGCTAATAATATGTACAGAAAGTCAAGGAAAATATAACTGGCTGCTTAAACGGTATATTTTCACTATTATTTCTTTTTTGGTAAAAGCGATTTCAAATATTTCAAACTAAATTATAAGATATTAGGTGCAATCCAACTTTATAAAGTCAACTTTGACTATCAAAATGAAGACAGTGTGAGAGCGCAATACCGTGGCCGATTTGGACCATTTTTAGTTGAGTTCGTCACCAAACCACCAATAACCAAGCTATTTATTTGGTCAAAATCGGACCATGCGTTCTAGAGTTATCGTAACTGTAACATGTATTACTTTTTTCTTGAACGATTCTATAAGCTCGCTTCCTCGGGCGAGCTAAAAATAAAAAAACTTGAATTTCTCTCTTCTAGCTTCAACTTAAACAATTTACCTTCGAATTTGTATCTAATTGGCCGACAACTTCATCAAGACCAAATGCCAATTAGACCATTATATTAGTAAAAATAATGCGTTTGTAGCGCAACAGTAACCAGAAAGACATCAAACACAACCACGAGGTGGAATATAAATAAAATTGGGTATATACTAGTAACTTATAATAAATGAAAAAAGAGTTGGAAGTAAATATTGGCCTTGGCTTTAGTCCAAGTCTCATCTGAGGTAAATGAGTTGATTGCAGGATTCTGGACGGTTCTTAGATGGAGATGCATCTGTGCAGATCCATATCTATCTATTATAATTATGATTCATGATCATGATGATCAATGTAAGATGTAACTTTTAGTGCGTAAACCTGTATCACTGTATATACTAACTAGTCTACTGTATCTGCTGCAATTCTGCATAGTTGTCTGTAAAAGACGAAAGGGTAAGTTACAAAATTTTGTCTATCATGACTTAGAAGATAAAGTTAAGGTTAGCCGTCACTGTTTGCCTCTTTAACGAACCTAACCTAATAAAAAATATACATGCTATTGGTTAGGCTAACCTTAACTGTCGCACTGTTGC
>JABASH010003437.1:0-16487 GCA_019776445.1 Tomocerus maximus | reverse complement strand
AATAGAGAGCTAAAGTAAAATGCATTTATGATCTACGAAGAACTGAACAGATGCGTTTTTGTGACAATGCAATGAAGAATATTATTAAAACTGATAGTAAATGCTATTATTGATGCGAACATAATTACAAATACTTAGAATTTTGGCAGAAATTAATGGAACAAGCAATAATGCAGATAAAATTAATATTGCTACTAAAATGATGCATGGGCGTGCACTGACTCTTTTAGATTGAACGATCATGAAGACCAATAAGAGTCGCAAGAAAATAAAATTATATATAATGTGAATAATTAAATTGGTTGTACACAATTTATTTTTCTTCAACTCAGGGCAGTCGACTTCAACTATTAACGCTACATTTTACCTGTAATTTTCTTATTTTTATTTTTGGAGTACAATAATACAGTAGAATATTTATTTTTTAAAAAGCAAGTACACAATCTCAAACAATAATAATTACTTAGAGTAAGAAAATGAAATAAGCACAAGCACGCAAGACGATTGCAATTGGCCTTGAATAAATTAAACATCAGGCAGCTTATACTCCCGTCGAACGTCTCAATTTGCTTCAGTTATTATCCTCATCTACATGCAAAATGAATCACAGTAGAAAGAAAGTGACTTGTTGCAAAATAAGTGAAAGAACTGATTGCTGTGCAATAACAATTTAGGAAAGGAGACTCCAGTGGTAAAAAAGGTAAGCTTAATACGAGACTTATAATATAAGCAGTTCGGGACTGATCTGAAGCTATGAAGGATTCACTTTCACTCACCATTTCCTTCATCTGAAGAATCTTCTTCTTCAGACTCAAAAGTATTGTCCGGGATATCGAACAAATGAATCAATTGCTAAAAACAAAAATAATATTTGGATGAGTTGAAAGGCGATTTTGAGAAAAGGGCGAAAATGAACGAAGAGGCTCACCTTGTTGGGATCTCTCAGAATGAGATATTTGCCATCTTTTTGCTTCATACATAAATCAATGACGCAACGTAGGACTCCCCAAGCGTTATCCATGTTCAAACTGATTTGGGTAGCAAATTCCGTCGGTTTGAACTGCTGAGTCCCAAGAATGACATGATTAGAATCATCTCTGACGTGAACTCTGGATACATATCTGAAAGTCAAGTATAAATATAAAACATAAGTTAAATACAATTTTTTTTAAAATTTTGTCTTAGAACAACTAAACTAATGAAATGTGACTACGAACCCAAACTTAATTTGATCAGATCCTGCCAACAATGCCTGTACAGTCCACTTAGCAAGCTTACACGCATTATTTCGGAGCTCATTGGCCAGCACAGCACCTCGTTGAGAGTCCAATTTCTGACGCCATTCTATACCACCGGAATGCTGTAAAAGCAAAATGCTTAGTTTTTCTAAAATAACACATTTTATGACTTTATGATTAACACATAGACTACAACTCACCCTGGGATCCCACTCATTCAATGCTTTGACATTGATAAACTGGATTTCTCCATTAACTCCTTGCATTACAGCATCATGCTGACACCGGGCAACTAGCGTAATTCCTCCATCTAAATTCCATTTTCGGTACCGGTAACCTACAGATGCCATTTTTTCTTCTTCTTCTTCGCCGATAAACGGATTGCCCTCTTCGAATTTGGACCGCTCCTCTCCCTAGTTATTAGATTTCTCATTAATACAGTCCAAGACATGTAAATCATGGCCAACGAATATTAGGCTAAGATTAATAAAGCACTAAAGACGTAAGCATGAATTACCATTTTCAAAACTTGCTGAGAAAAATTGTTACAAACGAATGTTGCTTCTAATGCCAGATTATTCAACTGCTCGGGATCATCAACAGGAGGTTCATTTGATGTTTCATTTACCGTTAGTAAATCTAATTGGTACAAACACACACCATAAATAAAATGTCATTTTTACTATTTATTTTTCAATGTAAAGCTTTTTAAAAAGAGAACTTACCGAATGTGTTGTCTCTCTTATCGAAAAACAGTTTTTCGCCGATTTTCTGAACGACAATGTCCCATGAGTAATTCGACCGAGTTGCACACATAAGAGTAGCCAAAATAGAATCCGTTGCATAAACGTTTCCTACCGTTTTTGACAGCTAAAAAAAGGAGCAGAAAACTTCTTATTAATTACATTAGTTAATAGTTAAATTTAAGTAGCAATATTATTCTAATGTAATCAGTAAAAACTATAAAATATTAATTATCATGAAACAGTAGAGATAAGACATTTCAAGTCTGGCCATCAAAATATACTGTTACAGTTGCCTTGTTGGATAGAAATTATTACATACCCATTATATATTTAACTGTAAATTACTTTTGCATAGACTTTATATCCACAGGCCTACGTAATGAAATGGTGCCGTATGGATGATCAAATTCTATGCTTAATGCTATTGCTATGTATCAATCAAACATTGGTAACCGCAAAATAATTAATCAGTTTACGTACGCGTCGGATTACTGGATCATCAGATGTTGTTACGGTATGAATTATCCGGTCAACAGGGTGCAGAGTACGTTCATTCTTCACATTAACCCTGTCGTAGGATTTGTCGTAATGTTCCATGGAACCGCATTTGACCCTAAAATGAAACATTCATCAATTATCAGTTATTATTATATTAATATTATACTTGCTATTACACGAGTAAGTATACATCTACATTCGACATGTATATATTTTTATAGCTTGACTTAAGCACATACGGTGAAGTTCTTTTTGTGAATTAAATATCATTAGCAATTTTTCATGATATATGTAAGTCACTTACAAATCCTCAGCTTCTTTTACATTTGGAAGATACAATTTGCTCAATCGAGGAAAATCCATTTCTTCAATAATATTCCAGTCAGATTTTACCGTGACGGAAGCTTCCCGATTTTTCATTTGTCCCTTTCCTTGGTCATAACGTCCACGACCTCCACGTTGATTCTTGAATCCCCTATCTTTCATTTTATTTGACTTCAATTGCTGCATTCCACCCTGAGCCTGGTTTCTCTGATTTTGATTTCGTAACCGCATATTGCGTTGATTAGGCCGGAATTTCGAGCGCTGGTACATTGGTCGTTGAATTTTAGTAGTGTCCACCAATTGGAAAGAACTTTCATCCTCATCGTGGAAATAGGCAAACTGATTTCCAGATCCGATGCCAAAACTTGATACGTATTTGTCTAAAATAAATCAATGAATTTATAATTTCTATTTATTATCATAAATTATACTCTAAAAGTTAGTTTATAGTTCTTTCTACTACTACCTACTAAACTGTACTAACTATAAGTTTCTTTAAAATTAAAAGGCAGTTGAAAATGTTTTACTTTGGAAGCGTCGGTCTGGATAAGTCGATCCGGTCCAATCGGCAATCTATTACAAACAGAATTATGCATAAATATTTAATATTTTGATAAGCAGAGACCATTGTAATATAGAATACTACTCAAAGAGCAGAAATAAATATTATTTCAAGACATTTTCAGTTTTTAAGGCCTTACCTTCCCCAGCCGGTCACTTTTAGCATAAGGCTGGTATGGCATCTGTTTAAATTGCTCAGGAATTCCAGTTGGACCCCAACCGGTTTCATTATCATTAATCGAAGGCGGAATAAACTTTACAGTACTTTTCGCCATTTTCACTCTCCGATAGTTTAAAATTACACAAAACTTTAATTCTTTTTCTGGAACTGCAAATGAACACAACCAGCAAGAACTGGAAACAACAATATGCAGTGGCCTGCTTGTGACAAGATTGAATTTTGTAGCAGTGCACCAAAAGTGAATGCATGCCGAAGATTTTATTCAACGCAAGATGTAGCCCCAGAAGCACTTGTGGAACTGAAACTATATATACTATGACTATGCCATGGGCCATAGCTGCCAATGCCCATAGCATAGTCAAGTCATAGCCTTTGTTGGGGTACCTTGAGATATTGAAACTTGAGTTGGTTCTTGAGATTGAGATGTTAAGACTTTTTTAAGTCACTTTTCCCCATTATAATGCCCTTCTGTCTCTGTCATAGTCATATGTCATGGTCTCATGTCACGGTATTAGGTCCTGGTCTGGTAGCCAATTCAGTTCCAGTTCCAAGCTCAGCAATCCAAATCTAGGTCCACCAGCACGACCAGCAGGACGACAAGAATTAGATAGATAGGATTGTGATTTCGTCTTCGAAATGAGAAGTTCGGAAATAATATGGTCAATAAAAACAAGCCAAAAAGATACGAAACGGCCGTGATAGGGTAGTCAGTAAAGATTTGAGGCTTGGGGTGCTGACGCTAAGAGACATACTGCTACTTAATACCGCTTTACTTAGAGTATCCATAATTTTTTATAAATTATTCAAGTTGCATTTTATATTGCATTTTATAGTGAAAGCTCTATAGTAATTACTAGTATTTGCATTGTATGTTAAACATATTGATTTCTTATCAAAGAACTTTGAATGCCAATCAATGCAGTAACTTCAGCCAGATTGTCCATAGTTCCATTCCAAGGCTAAAATGATACTTAATTTCAGGATTAGTGTAACAAACCTTAGGAATGAGACAAAACTTCTCATCATAACATTTTGAACATTTTCCTACATCCAGGTAGGTACAGTAAAAGCAGGTTACTAGCAAATCATCTGAAGCATGTTAATAGTTGTGACATGTAAATTGTAACTGCAGATAGCTACCTTATTGATTTGTTCATACAATGGGAGTGACAATCAATCGTAGATCGTATCTGATACGAAGTGAATTAATATAATCAATGTCAATCGTCAGCAATTATTCATTAATATCATTAATACTCTTAATACTATACTCCATATGAATTTACGACTGAAATGACTATATACCATAATAGTAGGCATGTATTAATAGTACAAGTAATACTAGTTTGACTTCAACTTCAGATATGTGTTCAATGTTATGGGTATGATTACTGTTTTCTTCTCTGCTAATTTTGACTAATGAATATGCTCTAATACTAAATGACCTGTGCACGTTGTGCATGATTAGCATGATATTCTGCTTTATTAGGAAATTGTATACCCTTCTTCATTTGAAAATCCATACATCAGGAAGGTAATTGTTAAATCAATCCGGAGGTATTGTGTTTAGTTATACATTATCATTATGATGGCCACCAAATGAACTTGCTGTAAATAATGATTACTGAATATTAATAATACAAATTGCAAAAGTCCACCCTTTCGTGTGTAGATTTTGCAGGTGTGTAGGTATATGAATGTGTGTAGGCAGCACTGACAGCAGCAGTATTAATCAAAAAGGGAAACCTCTTAAATTCCTCAAACTAGAAGGATGATGGATATAGCAGTAGAATCATAGAAATTAAAAATTTTCTACAATAATATCAATTTAGAAAATAACTATTTGCAAGTGCACCTATTCAAAGACACGTCATTTATTGTCGCTATTTACTCGTCGTAAATTGTCTTAATCAAATCCTTTGTGTCGTTCAAAGTTCTAACTAACATCTGTATGCATCACTAGTTACCTGCTAGAGAAGAATTCAGTAATTATATGCAAATTATTCCATGTGAAAGGGAAAATGTTTACACACATTTCTATATCTATTAACTTTTAACTTCCACTACACCATATAAAAATACAACAGCAATATTCAATATTACATGTTCACTATTTTGCATAGATATAATATAAGTAGTAGGATTGCCCTTTGTATACATAATATAGTACTCATTGATTCATTGTATATAGTTGTACAGCAGCTAGTACTAGTGTGGCCCATCCTATGCTGGCGGCCCATTAGTACCAAACGGTATTGTTGCCTGATGCATGAAAGTACTGTACTGCAAATGTGATATATGTGCATGTTATGCATGCATTCAAAGATGTATAAATGTGGGTTCTTGGTGCAGATTGAGTTTCTACATGTTTATGAATTTAACTGGACTGATTTTTAACAGAGCGAACTGCACCCGTACTCCTTTGCTGTGACTAATTTTTGATGTGTGTCCAATAATTGATAATTATCATAATAAACCTGATATTTCAACTGGGCAAATATTATTCAGATCAACACGATGAATTATGCATCATTTACATTTGTTTTGTCGACCAGATACAATAATATGTAATACAGAATCTGTATTACAGATTGAACAACAGAAGGAAGTTCAATAGTTCAATATGCGACAGTTTTACTTTCTTATAAGTAGACTGGTTTTGTCAGAAAGTTATTGTTGGTTAGTTTATAACTTTTCTTCCGAGATAATATGCAGTAATAAAAAATGTCCCGTATAAATTAAATAGTAAATTATGAGCTTATGATATGATAACTAATCTCGTCTGTGTGACTAAACTAATTGCTAAAAATTACGATTACAAATCCTTCAAGAATTTAGAGAACGCTTGTGATGTAGCCAAGAAAATATTTCGAAATACCAATATTAATATTCCTAAAAATGAACTTTTCCCTGGCATTTTTTTCCAATGACCAAAGTGAAAAATCATGTCCGACCAACTTTGCGAAAAAATTGAGAGATTAGATTAGGTACCACACCTGTCATGTCTCAACTACTTTTTATCACACATATACGGAGCAACTTGCAGTGCATCCAAACAATACTATGAACAATCGAGGATAATGAAGCCGCATTGTTTGCAGAAACTGAAACATTCGTAGTACCATATTTCTGAAAGAATTTTCGATTATTCTACTTAATTATGAAATCATCTCGGCTTTTTAGAATCCATCATTTCTTACCTGGATTGGGCTTGTATTTTTCTGAAATCCAACAATGCAGCTTAGCTAGTGAATCCACAGTATAAATATTTCAGTCTTCATGATAGAAAGGAACTAAGTAGACCTAAAATAAATATCTCTATAACTAACTCATTTATCAGTAAAAAAAAGAAATTATGGTGTGATAAATATTAATTACTTAATATTTAAGAATTTTTGGTATAAGTCGATAGTGAGGGCTCAAGTGCTCAAGGGCTCATGTTCCCATAGCCCATACATCACATAGTGGTAATGCTACTACTGCAATGACAATCGTACACGTATATACTCGCCTACTAGTTTTCACTTCATGAAAGGAAATTTTTACTATAATTTTATGGCAGCAACATGTGCGAATACCATGTTTCCTCGTGACTTGACTTTTGACCCGAGTGGCTCACTATTGTCCTTTCTAAGACAGTCCGTGACCTATTACTAGTTACAGTAATCTCTCTTCCGTCTTCTGTAATTACACGTCCATGCATCGATATTCCTTCTGCTAAAGATTTCTGTCACAACGAGTTATTTTTTGCTCTCCTTACTGTCTTTATCTTAATTAATTATTGTTGTTCCAAATTACCATTGCGAAATCGATCTTCATTAAAAGTAAAAAAATATCTTCGGCAATTGTAGTACCAGTCGTTTGCTTGCATAATAATCATTTTTCGATCCAGTTTTTATCAGTTACAAATTAAATGGCTCATGACTGCCTTCAACTATTTTTTGTTGAGTTTACCATGTAAAGCAAAGCAGGAAAACTTTTACTAGAACACACATGTATTCATACCTAATAGAGATTATTGTGATTAACAAAATCATTGCATTTTACACGATCGATTAGGTTGTTATTACAAATTAGGCGAAGACTGATAAAAACAGTATAGATAGAAAAGAGACACTAATGTACATCAAAACTGAATGCTACCAAAACAGAAGAACTCCTTACACGAACGCCAAGATTTTTTGAGTTGGCTACTTAAAATCTCATCTCTACCTACAAAAAATATAGACAATTATATTCTATTGAATGTTCTCACCTGTATAATATAATAGATACAAGTAGATGACAGATCTGACAGCACAGCATTTGAGTTGTTCTAGGCACAGACAGCTAGATCGTATTGATCGTAATGAAGAGAAAAAACGTGTCGTTATGGAATACAAGTACAGTAGATTAAAAAAGGCTTCACATAATATGTAGTGGTACAGGATGATTTTTAAGTATTGAATAAAAGCATAGAAAAGTGTATAAGAGAACCTGAATTTCAAGATCGGCTGTATCGGCCACTTTTACTCTTTAACTCTTTAACAGCTTTTGTCTTGCTCTTTTGGTGTGTCCATATCTTACCAAATAGTGATAGGAGTTGGTATTCTGTTGCACTACCTGCACTTTATGTATAAGAAAGTATTCAAGTCTCAAGTAATCGCATAAAAATCCACCAGAATTTATAAGCAATTGTCAGTAGATAGCTACATAACTTCTTGTTACCGTTACTTGTTCAATGTTTTGTTTTCCTCCTGCACCCTCATCATCCACTAACACAGAATTATTATAAAAGAAATGAATCAATAGGATCTGCACTTACCTATGTCTGTTTGTAGATTACTATGTAATATTATATTGTAGGTATATCTACCTAAAGAGAATATCCCCTTAGGCCCAAATACACAACGTTATTAAAATGTGCAAAATGCAATCTGCCTCTCCCTCCCAACTTCCTTCCGATAGCTATGCCTTTATTAGTTTTGTATGTAAGATGAATGTATACGCAGCTCTGATTACGTAGTAAAGTTAGTTTAGCTTTCCTTACGGAAGAATCTGCAGGGAATGCAGATGTTAACTCAGTTCACCTCTGTATATCTATATAAAAGTTGTGTATATGCAATGCAGTCATCTTTCATTAGACACTTAAATCCATTCTCCACCAATACAGTATTTATATTATATTATGCAGACACGACAAACTGAACATGTAGTTATGACCATTCAATGTTGTTGTGAGCGTCTTGAGATTGACTACAAGCAAGAAGAGAGTTTAGTTTAGCCATGTACATTACTGACTACACACATTTACGGGTTTGATAGTAGTAGGTATACACTGAATTGAATTACGCGAACGTTAGTTAGAGAATTGGCGTTAGCACTTTAGTTACACTTTGTGGTTGTTACTTCTAAGTTGTAGTAATGTAACAGAGTGAGAGTTGCCGAGTTGCTTTACTTTAAATTGCATTTGCATACGATTCCTTTTTGACATATGAATATTTTCTGTCTCTTCTTACATTAGTCTAGTCAGTCCTGGTCTCCTTTCCATCATCTCTAAGTCGCAACTAGGAAGTTACGAACACAATTCTTTTCGTTCGTATATTTTAAAAAATTAAATCCTATATCAATGAATTTGGCAAAGGTGAAGTGTGTGACAAAGTGCTCGGCTATATGTACTTGAATTCATTTGATGGCTCTTATCTGCAAATGTGATTTCTTAATACTGAAAATCATCAAATTTGGATATCTAACGCTAATTTAAATAAAGTTGTCATTCGTTTTGTTTCATTCGGATAACTGCGGTCGTTGAGTTGTTACTTCATAATGGCAGTGAGCACTGGAGCCCTTTTGGCCACACTCATTCCTGCGGCAGTTGTCTTTGCTTATAATTACATAGGAGACAAATCTACTCTTTTGGGAAATAGTATAGTCTCTCAGTCTAATTTTACTGCTAATGATACAGATGATAGTTTACAGAATGAAACCTCTATAAGACTTCTAAGATCCAGTGAAGAACATTTTGAACTTTTCAGTGGACCTGTGTTACCCAGTTGTTGCAATTTGAAAGTTAGCAGCGACAACCAGTTTGTGTATCATTGTAGTAACGGCGGAAGTGACAATTCCAAAGGAAAGAAATTATCTAAGAGCTCTGTGTGGAATGTACCCGGACATCTCTTTGTCTCCAAAGAAAATGTTAAATTCAAGTAAGATTTGTCTATTTGTTATTTGAATCCTTACGAAGAAAAGTATTAATGAGTACTGTCCCATATTTTACGAATCTACATGCATACTCAAATCTACGAGCTATGTTGGGTATCCCCTTAATGTTTTTGCTACCTACTAAACTACCATCATTTGGTAAATCATTTCGGATTAGAAAATAATGAGAGATGTAGATACGCATAAATTTTCGCCATAAGTTTAGTATCAAAATAGGAATTCGTATTGTACTATCTGTATTGTCGTATTATCCAGCAATATCTTTGCGTAGCATTACGTATTAACTCCTAAATTCACTTTCAGTAGCAAAGTTTGTACGTAAATATTCATTCGCACAGCTTATAGTGAAATAGGTGATAATAGTTATTAGTTTTTCAAATGTTAATAGGTGTAAGTACAGATTTTACTTTCGGAAATTGTCAGATAATAAGATATCCTATTCGTAAATTAGGTGCCTATTCGTAGTACAATGATCTTTTCGAATCTATGCATCTAAATTATCATGACAAGTATAAAATTATTTCCTATTTATATCGTTATTAAGATAGCAACATACATTATATAATTTTCTTGCCACCTTCTGTGGAATCGTAATTATAATTAGACTCCCTCTTTGTTTTGCATACCTGTTTTGTTCTGCATTTCTAAGTACCTATCTACCTAGCCTACAATATGCGGCTTGTGAACGAAATACAGCATGTAGGTATACTTGCCATTCCTGTCTGTGTATACTGCAAGTTATATTATCCATTCGTTCGCATATAATGGTTTGTCACGTAATAACATTACGATTTTCGATCGTTAATTGATGCCTATTCAAACATAGTTGTCTGGTTGTTATCAAAGAAGTTTTTAATAATTAGGTACCTACTACTAAGTATTTGTATACAGATTGGATATTGTTGATTGAATGGTCATCCTTTCTTTCTAGAACTTTTATGTAACAATGTGAATCCATAATGATTACATGTTTGTATACATTACCTACACCACTCACGGGAAACAAAAATCAATAAAGAAAGCTTCACCATGAGAGTCAAAAACAATAAGTAGTAATTGCATCAGGAATATTATATGTATCACTGTAGGTACGAATATCTGTGGTTGCCAAAATCTTTGAGGTTAGTGCGACAGAACAGGATACATTGTTAACGTAGTTGCTGAGATGATTGGCTTAGGCTGTATGTTTTGTATTTAATGACTATTGCTTCAATTATCAGTATTGTTCAGACAAGATTATGTGTTTGTGATATATCTAGTTGAAATGTTTACCAATGTTATAAAGCTTTAGATTAATGTTTAAATAAATTGACTCGGAAATCAGCTACTTGTTCAACTGGACAGTTTAGTTGAAATGTCAACTATATACAACATTATAACGTATAATGTAAAGCACGTTGGTACAGTATATACTGATAATCTGATAATTAGTATCTGCTCGACAGTCTCACGAGCAAATCAATATGGCAAGATTTCTATAACAATGGTATTTGACAGACATTAGTGTATTGAATCTAAACAAATGTATCCATTCTGTCGTAGAAATTTTTAATGTTACCAAGCCGGATGAGACGAGACATGTATATTGATTAACACAACTTCTTACACTTTAGTACAGTTAAAGATTCACTTTTCGACTTTCCATCCAACATATTAAGTACGCACATAATCTGAGTAATTATCCACTGAACTGTAATTAATTACACAGTAAGCTTCATTATGTATAGGTAAAAGTTTGTATAATGTGCGGATCAATTATAAATCAAGACAAGACAGTTGGGAAGAATATTAGGATAATGATTGTAGAGCGATTGTACCATTGTCCGATATCAGATATACAACATAAAAGATAAAACTGCGGGGCTGATAAAAATTTAATTCCTTTAGTTTAGCTCTCTCTGTGTTTTAAGTAGTTTAACTGACTCATTTTGACTTAATTTGCACTTGAGGTTCACGGAGGATGTCGAATTTTTATGTATGTAAATGGAAAGAAAGGATTTGAATGAAATAGGATAATTAACCTTCTGCTATCAAGTTTATATGCTAAACAAAAGCTTAAAGCATAACATTAACAGTGAAAAATTAACTCTTCATTGATAGTACATTTAGAATGGATTGAAAATTTTCATTTTCACTTGAATGTATTCGAATGTACGCATACATTACTCATCAGGTTATTACCATAATGATAATACTACGCTACAAAGATAATACGCAATGCTTAGCAGTGTTACTGAGCAGGATGAAAAGCGTAAGCAATGTAATATGTATTGAGTAGGTATAACCTGCAAAATTGCTTATGTCTCAGTAAATTAATGACTTTATCGTGAGAAAATTGCAGCTCGACTGACAATAGGAGGTTTATGTATGTACAATGTATGTACATTCCATTGATTTGAATGATTTCTCTATTAAAATATGTACACAAAACGGGAAGTAGGTGGGCTACTACAGTTATCGGAGAATCTTTCTTTTAAGGATGTGTAGACTCTAGTTTCTAGTGCTACTGTCACTAAATATCGAAAATGCATACGTAAAATTGCACTTAAACATAGGAAACCATTTACAGAAAACTATAAAAGCTAAACTATTGTATCCTAACTCAGGAAACGATTAATCGTCTACTATAATACCTAAGTATCCATTTAGACCTAATTAAAGATGCTTTACACGTTTTAATTACGTGGCTACATGAGTGATGATAGCGTTTACTACTAATAGTAGTCGAAGCAATAAATTCGTCCTATTCTTATAAAATCACTGTCGTTCTTGGCTAAATGTTTAAAGTCCTTTTAAGGGGAGAATTAAGGAAATAGTTTAATGCTCAATAAAAGAAGCCGAATGAAATTAGCACAATAATTCTGTCTCAAATCATTGTAATTTAACGATACAGAGGGTGTCAAACAGAGTCTGATGATTTTCATGAATCTTGTGTTAGAACTCCTGTCTCAATAATTTGCAGAAAAATGTTTTATTTCAATTTTTTTGTTCAAACACTTAGCAAATTTTTGCACTACTAATGCTTATACGTTGTTTTTATTATCAATAATTATGAAAATCTATTTACACTATAATAATATTGTTCACAAATCAAAATATATTTACATGTTCGTTTAGATTGGAGAAAAATACACTTCAGTGTAAATCTGGAAATTTCACCGGAAGACTATCGCTGAATGCCTCAAATCCAACCCTTGGCTTCGACCACTTCTTAATCGATGGCTATTTGAAATTGAAGCAAGAATATTATCGTCCGGACGAGTATTGCATAAATGGGTAAATGCTTATATCATAGTAAATTATATTGTAGTTACATATAAATGTCTGGGTAGCAGGATAATTCGCATGCAAGTAATGTCACTAGCAAAAAACGGGATATTGGGATTTAATAGACTAGCATAATGACTTGCTACACGACTGGGTCATCGTAACTTTATAAGTAATAGTGCGTAATGATAATGACATAACTACTTGAAGTGGTAGAGAAAAACAAACCTACCACAGTAACTCCATGTAATTTAGTAAATTGAAGAAAGCAAGTGGATAATCTTCTATCTATCATTTAGTCAGTATACCTATGCATAGTAGCGTATTATAAAATTAATTCATCTTCATGGGAAAGATGGTAAGATACGTTTTCTCACTTTCGTATAGTGCTTATTCATTTGGCAAGTTTGAATGTTATGTATTCCAGTCCAGTTTGAACAAAAAATTGACTAGCTCCTATTACTTACTGATAGACACTATGAATAATGATTTCTTGAAAACTTTCTAGTAGATTTTTGTTGAATGGATTTCTTGACGAATCTACATTTTTATTTCCTCTTAAATTCTCAGATTCAAAGACAAGCAAGTAGAAATTATTATTTGCCAACCAAATTGTGAGGACGCTGACACACCTTGCATTCAGAAGTGTTGCGGAATGAATGAAATCTACAGTTTGGGCATAGGTGGATCTAAAGGAGGATGTGTCCCTGTAGACGACTCGCACAAAGCCTCTTCAGACAATTCGTGGACTCCTACTCTTTACCATGATATTTCTAAGAAACTCCTAGAGTACCAAATTGAAGATCTTCGACCGCACATTATCCAAAAGAATCCCTCCAGCTTCAAATCCCAATGCTCCACTAAGCGACACATGGTTTATCCTTACGGTCATAAAGTTGCGGAGTTTCTCAGCAGAGTTTTGCGAAGACCTTTCCCTCATTTGGAGTAATTCTGATTCCATGATTTTTACTATTCAAACTATAAAATATATTTTATAATGTATATTGTACTACAGATAGCTATCATCAATATAGATTAATATTTTTGATAATTAAAATATCAATAGATTTCGTTTACGCAAAGATGGATGGCTCATGAATCCTAATGTAACTCAAGAAATAGCAATTTCAACGCAAACCAGAACCGTAAATTATTGTATCGATGGTGTGAAGAATTACGGGGAAAGTGAACCTTTTTCAAACAAAGAGACTGAATCTGTTGTATTTCTCTGTGAAGGAGGTCCACAAGGTAGAATTAGAAATACTTTCATTCATTCATATTGACGAGTAAATCTGTTTCAATCAAATATGCTATTACTATTGCTTACCACAGAAAAACTTGCACAAACTACGGAAAAGGCAATGCGAGTCGTGACTTCAATGTCTAAAAGTGTTACTACATCTACAACAACATCTAGATCAGTATCAGCATCACCTGTGACAATCACAACCACAAAAAAGCCTACAACTATAATTACAACCAAGAAATCTGTTAGCACCACCACCACGACTACAAAAAGGCCTACAACAACGAAACCAACTACACAAAAGCCTACAACTACAAAAGTAACCACTACAACAACGAAACCAACTACGACAACAACCAAGAAACCAACCACGACTACTACAACAACCAGGAAACCAACCACGACTACGACAACAACCCCGACTACGACAACAACTAGGAAACCAACTACGGCAAAGGCAACTACAACAACCCAGAAACCAAGTACAACTACATCAAATGCACCGACAACAACTAACCCACCGAAGACTACCGCCGAACCACCGAAAAAAGTGAAAAGTACAACAGAGACGACAACAACTGGTGTCACTACTACAAAAGAAGCTTTAGTGGCAGCAATGACTGCATCCATTTTCCCAGTAGCAATGAAAATCCCTGTTCTTCCGACCTGTTGTGAAATAAATCCGCTAGCTGATGAAGAGGACGAGATTTCTCATTACTGTAGAAGCAATAATCCTTTAGATACTAAGAATATAAACAGTTCCAAAACATCTTTGTGGATGGCTGCTCCAAGTTTCATGTATACAAATAAAATATCCATGTTCAGGTATTGCACAAGTAATAAATTAATCCGAAGCATTCCAATTTTCTGGTGGATTATCATTTAAAAAGATTTTAAATACTATTACAGATTGAAGGCTACATCCCTTGGTTGCAAAGGTCAATGGTCGAAAGCTTTTATTCAAAATTTCAACAAGCCAGGGATAAATGGAAACGGAAAAAATCCAGTTTTCATGCCTGATGGAGGTTTGAAGTACAAAAATGAGTATTTTAGTCCGAAAGAATATTGCATAAATGGGTAAGTTAAAGTAAAAGTAAATCTTCACAGGAAAGAAAATGCAGATTTCCTTTAGCATTAAATATGTTAAAACGTGTTTTTTTTAAACTCGTAGCATCTACTCCAGTTTGGTAGAAGTTCTTTTATGTAAAACCGACTGTTCATCTCCGGATACTCCGTGCATTCAGAAGTGTTGCGGTCCTAATCAAATATACAGTCTAGGTGCTGGTAAGACAAAACGGGGGTGTGTGCCTATAGAACCAAGTGATGAACGATGGAAACCTGTCTTGTACAACGACATGAACAACAAAGTTACTGATGAAGAACTGGACAACATGAGACCACATGTCATTCAGAAGTTTCCACCAAAGTTCCAGTATAATTGCTTCAAAAATATTACGCTTGTTTTCCCATTCAGTAAAGAAGTTGTGCCTTTGATGAGTCCACTGGCCCAAGTTAATCTTGAGTAAGGAAAATGATTCTTAAATACTTGGCCAAAGAAAACTATCAACCGAATTGTTAACTTAAACTGATCTATGTTTTTGGATGTTTAAACAGATTCAGACTCCGCAAAGACGGAAAAGTGATGTACAGACACCCAAACTTGAGAGATCCGAGCGGGGGACTCATGGAGTCTGTATTTAATACTCCTGAATTTTGCGTGGATGGTATTAGAAACTACGGAGATAATGAAGACCCGTTTGCCAATCGAGCTAATCAAACAATTCTCTTTGTTTGTGCGCTAAAGCCATCAATTATGAGTTGAAATGTAGTTCGATTCAATTAATTTATATTTTAAGTAGTTCGCACAGATGTTATTGTAGCACTGCTCAGCACAAATATTTATTGATTTGTGCCAATGAATCTATAAAGGATTCCTTTTTGAGTCCAGCTCAACAAATGTTATAATAACATCCGATTAATATACTAGTAGTTTATGGGTCAATAAACGTGTATTATGAATCTGTGATTTGATCAAACTAAGAAATAACGGAGAGCATAATATTATTGTAAATACTAAATGTTTATGTAAAACTTCATAAAGTACTAGTACTTAGTACTTGTTCTGTTTACTAGACAATTGCATGTGTCAGATAAAACTGTAAAAGACAGTTACAAAGAATATTTATCACACTAATCTGTTCTTTAACATCATTTATGCTCTATAA